>JADANM010005835.1:917851-935424 GCA_026213755.1 Eurema hecabe
AATAATTTATTACGTTTCAAGACGATTAATAAAATAAGAAAAACTATTTCATGTTTTTTTATAAAATGTTGGTAACGAAAATCTTTCAAGATAATAAATCGAAAAAAAGGATATATAGGTGGTAGCTGGCCTCAAAAAAAAAAGAAAATCGAATACGTCAACGTCAAAATGCAATTCGCGCCGAATAGAAAATGTACGTTTAAAAATGGAACATACGCACCGCAGCGTAGTCCGGACGCCGGCTCGTGGTTCGTAGCCAGCCTGCACTTACCTTGCAGCCCTCGCACGAAGTGACGCCGTAGTGGTAGCCGGAAGCCTTGTCCCCGCACACCTTGCACGGGGCTGCAGCCTTCCCGCCTGCGCCTGCGCTGTCGGCCTGAGCCTCTGCAACAGATTGCACGTTATCTATAGTGTAAGAGCCGCTGAATACGATGCAATGCGCTTAGCGCTAGAGCCGACGAACTCATTGGTAATGTTATTACTACGAAGGTAATAATATTATTACCTTTGTGAGATAAGATTATCTATACTCTATAGAGTAAGAGCTGATAACTTTGTTTATAGTAAAAGAGCTGATAAACTTTTTGATGATGTTATTAGTGCTTATTAAGCTAATAATTATTTGTGCGCTGTGGTAATATTATTTTTGTAAGTAGATCTATAGTCTAAGAGTCATTTAATGAATTTCAATTTTGTTAATAGTAAAAAACTCCTTTGGAATTTTGAAAAATATACTACATATTTGTAGCTAAGAAATCAACGTGTGGATTTTGATGTGTACATATTATTACCTATTTGCTAATATTTCTGTTTTATTTTCACGTTGTTAACGAAATAGTCTAAGTATAGCACAGGAGCTGGCGAGTTATTGATGTTATTCATTTGATACTAAGCATAAGTACCACTTTAGTACAGGAGCTGGTTTATTAAATACAATCAAGACCAATATAGTACAGGAGCTGATTGAAGTTATAGGATATCACTACAAAAAGTAGCCTATCCTACACTATGTGTCACCAGAGTACTTTATCAAACCGTCTTATTAATGCACGTGATTGGATACGTTTGAAGGATTAGTGCTCCGTGTTTGAGCTCATGTAATATCCTCTTTGGTTGAAATTAATGTATTAGCGTTCTATAGCGATATTTTTAAAAGGATTTCATGTTGTTTCAGTCATTTTTTCATTCCATAATTGTTTTTGATTTGGATTTATTAGTTGGTTCTTTTTGGTATAAGAAAACACACCATATTTAGATAAGTATTCTTGCATAAATCCAAAAAAGAAAATTTGTCTAGTGGTTCCATTTTGCAAATAAATACATTAAGATAATTTAGCTTTTGCGAGACAGCAACAAACATCTATACATCCAAACTTGGATCTTTTTAAGGTTAGAATATAAACATGACGGTTTTTTTTTTTTAGGGCTTTTAGCTCCAAATCCCTGTCAGCCCCATCATCATAAAAATTACAATCAGTATAAATTATTTATATATGTCGATTAAAAATCTAAAAAAAAAATTGCCTGGATTGATGCCGGATATGCCAACACTGTTTGCAGTGCACCGACATCAAGCTTGTTTATACCTAAATATCTAAGTAACTTATTTCTAAGTGTATCGAACATGACGGGTTCTACGCCGCATCTTCGCTTACCGTCATGTCAGTCGGGATCGTGGCTAAATGTTTGTTTATACGTCATAAAAAAACTTTCATAAACAACAGTTTTTTTTTTCTTTTGGTTGATGGCTCGCGCGGTTTGCGCATTTGCCACAGAGCAAATTAAAAGGTTGGGAAACAACATATTAAAAACAAAAAAGCAGGATCGGATAAAAACAACAGTTTAAAAACTAAACTTTCGAAAAAGTTTGTATAGGTCATATTCGTATTAGGTTATATATTTATAACTTTTATATAATTTGTTTAATTTGCTTTCCTCTCTATTTTTTTCAATCAGACTAATATAGATCAATATTTAATATTTGAGTGAAAGGTTTTCTTTATTGAAGGCTTCCCAATACTGAGACAGTCTGAGGTATTTATTGTGAAGAAAGATTTGAGATTCATGAATGGAATTGTAAGTATTTAAAAGTTTGCTGAAAATAAAATTGAAATAATTATTAATATCGACCTACGGTTTCACCCTCCTGGTCTACGTCGCCATATTGTAGACTAAAATAATATTAAATTAGGTATTTTAGTTTATGTTAAATGGATTTTAAAGTTTTTTTTTCTTTTTCGATCCCAAAAATTTCGTTTTCCAACTACATGTTTTATCGCAAAAATTTGTATTCGACTTTTAAATTCTGTTTGAAGGCCTTTTAAAAATTGTTACTTTTTCGTTTTTCGTTACTGGTAAATATTATATATTGTATAATTCGTATATATATATACGTATTGGCTTGTTTGTTTGTGTGTTTTAGATAAAGTAATAACTAACTGTCCTTATTTATGAATAAATAAAAATAAAAAATAAAACATCCGGGATGGATCCGGAACAGCAAAATCCATTAACTAATTTTTGCGTGAAAGAGTAAATAACATTTATACAAAAACCATCTTACAAAAATCACCTTTTAACCTTCTAATAGTATAAGCGCACGCGTGGTCTGAAGGGCACTGTAGCCAGCGAGATTACTGGGCCAATGAGTCTTAACATCTTGTGACTCAAAGTGAGCGTCGGTGTAGTGCACCTCTGTCCCGAGTAGCTTTAGCAAAGTTCCGGGTAGCACTGCACTGGTTATGGGCTGGCGTTTCTCTTAACATCAGGAGTACATCCAGCTCGTCTCCCTACTTCAACGCATAAAAAAAAGCGCGAAAGTTTCTGAGGATGTATGTCAATATGTTTGTTGCTCTTTTACGAAAAACTATTGAATGGCAATACATTAGGTAGTTTTTTTTTTGTTGGTGCTGAAGTTTGGCATGAAGGTAAATAAGACCCTGGACTATCACATATAATACTTTATATATATATCCTGGTTTTGCCCCGGGAACGGGAAATACAAGTACTGATTATGTATGTATTAGGTATCTATTGATAAGGGAATGAAAACAACGCAGAAAAAAATCGGGGCTCGAATAGAAAATATTTAAGTACAAGATTCAATTATGTCAATTGACTTATTCCGTTGTAAACTTAGTTGTAAAATATAATATAATTCTGATATTATATGATTTCGCGACATCCATTGTTCTTTCTAATTATTAATATGAATTATTTTTCATTCTAATGTTGACCAGTTATCCAAAACTGTTATTTTAGGTAAGGAATTTACTCGACTAAGCTGGGGAAAATTTACGGTCTAAAATTCTACTAATAGTCATAAAACTATTAAAGGTATGTATGTAAACAAATGATGGAGTCCTGGCTTGTATAGTAATAAAGGTATTGACCTCGGGCGGATAGTAACTCGATAACTCGGATTAACGAAAAATTTTCCCTTTATGAAAGGTAAATTTTTGTTTGAAATTTGAGGTCCGGCCGTAGCCAAATTATGGTGCAATCTCGAATATGATGTGTCAAGTTGCATGTTGTTAAAAAGGAAAAAACTATTTATTTGAAATCGGACCCCATTTATTGTGTGTACTATACTAAAGATTAAAAAACGCAATTCTTGGGTGTTTTGCTGTCTGTCTATGAATACGCTTTTTAGGGCATCGAGATGAATATTTTTTAAATTTATGCCTCAATTTCAAAATTTCACCTACCAGGTCCAATGAAGTATTATATGAAAGGACTTGTATAATATTTTGCAATGTGTAGGTGTACAACATGTAAAATTTAATGCCTTGTTGAGGATTATAGCTTCCGCCAGCTTACTTACCATGTTGTATCTACTATATTTCTTTTATCTTTTATCTGTTTATATTTTTTTTAGAGATAACTGTCCACTTTTCTTTTTAGGAGCCACTGAAAATCAGCGTTGGGGCTCTTCGCAGCACTAACACATACTGAGTGGTTTTTCCTTTTCCGGAGCAGCGTATTTCTTCTTCTGTTACCATACCTGTGTGTTATTGTTTATTTATTAAGTGTCTTTTTACTCGTATGTGCTCCGGAATAAATGTTTTTTTCTTTCTTCTTATATTTAAAGTTTTTTTTGGAAAATAGGAATAGTAATATATCTCGGCTGATCGTAAACGAAGATTCGATCTAGAAGGCCTCATGTCTGCTAAGAAGGCTATTCAACCTAACCTTAAAAATATCCAAGTTCCTTTTGGAAAGACGGACGAGACGAGAGTTTCACTCGTTAGCGGTATTATTATATACACACAATATTAGTAAGAATTAATGTATTTTAATCAAACAGTAAATAATCTACAAATTTCACGTTGTTATAGTATTAGAAGGCAAGCAGTTTAAATCGGTTGCGTTTGTAGTTGTATGTTGGTGTGTTTAAACCTGACTCAAGAACAATTCGTCCGTTGAAAATCGCATCAAGATCTGTGCAGTACGTTAAAGTTTAAATCCATGCTCAAACTAGCCCCGTTACGGCTTTGCAGGCGTGCCCGCTAAGAAGGATGGAACTCGATGTTATGTAGTCTAGATGTTAGCCGGGAATAATGTAAGGTTTTTTTGGATCTTTTAAATCGGTCCAGTATTGTCGGAGACTGTTCGATGTCGACAAAGAAGACTTTCCTACTCAACATATTTGTACCAACTTAATTTCACGATATGTACATCCATACCATGCTAATATTATAAATGCGAAAGTAACTCTGTCTGTCTGTCCGTCTTTACATCACGCTAAAACTACTGAACGGATGAGAACGAAATTTGGTACACAGACGGTCTAGCGCTTGGGATAAAACTTAGGCTTTTTAACTAGAAAAAAGGGTTGTAAGAGGGAGTACGCGCATGGTAAGACATAAGCTAAGATATGACATAAGCTTCTTTTATTGCCAAATAAAATATTTTTTATCAAAAATAAATCGATTTCAAATTGTAAACTAAAATAAAAAAAAATTATTTACTGCGCACAAAATAATACATATTTTCATTTAGTTTTATCTATGTGGAAATGATTAAATAATTATTTTATTATTTAGAAGTCGGTACCAAGTGTGTAGAATTTGTTGACAAAAATAGACATCAGGATTAGACTAATGCATTATGGCAACACCGGGCATATCGAGGGACAAAGAAAACAATGTCTCATTAGTAAAATTCGCTAAGCTGATAATACACTTATTAAAGAGAAATATTATCAATTAGCAAAAATATTAGATACGTAGCTTGCGTAGGTTGCTGAGGTTACTGCACTTGTGATTAAACTATTATATTATATACTTATATTAGAAACTATTGCGTATTAGCGATTAATAGTTATTTTTATAAGTGAAAATTAACAGATGTATTACACCTTTAATTTATCTTGTAAGTAAAAAAATGAATCGCAAAATGTGTTGGTAAGCACATAACTCAACAACGCCTGGACCAATATGGGATTTTTTTAAATATTCCATGAAGTTAAGTATATAATAAAATCGAATAATTGGTGGGCAATTTTTTGACAGAATGAAGTCTGTTGGGGTAAGATAGTTTAATATGATTTGCGATAATCACTAATCTTGCATTGAAGATTGTAAGGACCCAGTTACCCGCCATATTTCTCCTCCAGTTCACCCACAGATTCCAAATGTTTCATCATGCTGTCTATCTAAATGTAACTTTTTTATGTAATTTGTGATGATAATTAAAAATTTATTTTTATTATTATTATTAGTTCGCAATAGAAGGTACAGTCCATATCTAGTGAACCAAAAGTTACTGAAAAAAATCATTATAATCGGTTCGCTAATTTTTCATATTTAAATAATGTTGGGAGGAATCTTATTTTTTAATTTTAGGACAGTCAGTAATTACTAATTATAAAACATACATTAACAAAATTTTAACAAAGAGAGTAACAATTTTTTATGTCAAAAATGTATTTCGGCATGACTGCGCTGTAGACCAATATCATTTAACTATTGCTTGAGTTATGAAGATATTCAGTCATTAATTCGTAATAAACTCATTTATAATAACGAAGAAGAAATATTTACTTTCTTCATTTGCAACTTGAAATAGATAAGATTCATGCATATATACGTATTGAGAAACCACCTCCTTTTTTGAAGTCGCTTAAAAATGGTAAAATGTGGTTGAGACAAAAGGGTATAAAGTGGACGACGGAAGGGGAAAAATGGGGCTTCATTAAAATATTGGGGAAAATGGGACTTACGGAACGAAACAATGACATCTCAGATGAGACAACATTACTTGACGCCCGTTTTCTGTGGGAGGGTTGAATCCCCCCAGGCAACCCAGCTGTAACAGCTTTAACATTTTGTATTAGCGTAATTTTATGACGTTTTCCTATAAATCTTTGCACCTAGTCGACGTAAAAACATTAAGCGGTTTGTCTCATTTTTTTGCGAAAAGACACTTCTATTAACTCATTTTTTTTTTAATTCAAATTTAATCGCTTAATATATTTAATAAACAACTGCAAGTATTATAGTAAATTAGCGCTGCGCGTGCGCACGTGGGCTGCGCAGATCGATATGAGACGTCAGACGTGTTACGTAACTGACGTTCTTCCGATATAGCGCCATTTCACTCGCACACCTAGGGCTGGTACTATGACTATAATTTACATAATCTAGCTTTCTCATGCTGCTCTGTTTGTGTTAATAGTAAAAAAGAAAGAAATATTTATTATTTTATAGATGTTTAGAGACAGAAGACGCCCCAGAGTTTCGTTTTTGTGTTATCCAGGGTGAAAATTTTCAATCAAATTAATTTATTAGTTTTTGAGTTAAATAATGACCATATATTAAAACCAATTAAATATTGTATAGTACCAATACTAAGTGTATTGATACAAATATTTTGCAAAGCTTTTCTTGTATTTATTAGTCTTCTGGTTATTTATTTATACTCGTATTAATATTAAAATAAAAACATATTATGTCACATTGAGGGTATATTCTGGTTCTAGTAAACCGTCTTTAAAAATTCGTTAAATGTTGAACTGAAAAATATCGAAGAAAAAGATCACATTCGGCTATAAGCGCGGCACAGCTAGCCATTAAAAAGATAAATAATAGACCTGGAAACCTGGAACTAGTATTATAAATATTATAAGTCTATGCTTAAGATGTATTGGTCAGGCGTAAATAAATCAACAAGTTACATAACGCAGTCTCTTCCTCAATACCATCTTATTTCAACGATCTTCGCCCAGTCGGGGCTGACACCACAAGTTAAGTACTTCAAATAATGTTTTCCAATACAAAAACCCTTGGAATACTGTTGCTTGCAATACTATAGCTCGCAGGACACTGATTCTTTTTATGTAGGATTTTTAAAATGGTTGTTGTTGTGTACCTTAATTACTATTGTACCTTTTCATTATAGTTTCTTGCCGGTTCATATCTAGAGAAACTGCTTTTGTTCTGCTCAAAAATGTTGCTATATATAGAATTATTGGATTTGATTGACCTTCGAACACTGAAAAGTTTCTGGAGTGAACTAATTCCGAATGTGTGTTTGAGAAGTGAATTACGCAATTAATCGGACGATTATGTAAAACTACAAAACATCATTAAGGGGCAGCCCTGAATTTCCCTAAGTACTTCGGTTCAATAACCTGCGCGAGAGTCGAACGTTGAACCTGCACCGTTATTCCATCTCAGTCTAGCACGCTGCAAAAACTCTATACATCTCTATCTAGACTATTAAGCCTTGATAATTTCCATTGAAGTTATTCTTCCGTGAGAATACTTGAACGCGTTCAACTAGCGAGCAATGTATTGCGCGTTCGTATTTCGTACCATTAGATATAGTTAGTCATGCGTCCACTTCGCTCACTGGGTACTTACGAAACTATAAAAACAAAGAATGCAAAAGGCAAAGGAAAGTTGCAAATTAAATAATAAGCGGGCTCCATTGCATCGAGGGGTGAGGTTTTTATAAGCCTCGTATAATATGGAATTATTGAAAGTAAAATCTTTCTGATCATGAGATTAATTGTAATCTCAAGATAATCGTTCAAAATGTACACAAATAGATTGCTATTTGTGTACATTTTGAACAATTATCTTTTATATAAAATACATGGTTACAATAATATGTACGATACTTAAAATAGTTAGAGTATGAGTATTTATGAGCCAATTACAACGTTAGCTGATGTACTTTGAATAGAATATAAAAATGTAATTCTTTAAGCATTTGAATCCTACAATAAACGTATGTTAGCACCCAAGAACTACACGTAGTTTTTTAAAAAATAATTTTAGTAATATATTTATTTATATACCAAAATGTATTGCGGTGCGTTTAGTTAAAACTCGAGAATGTTTCGAACAAAATTGCTAATTTTGATTTTAGATTTTTTTTTATTCATGTTTAAGCCGGAAGAAACATGTACATAGTAAAGAGAAATATTAAATGGGACGTTAAAGTTTGCCGGTACAAACTGCTGTTACTTATGAGACATTTGATGTCAATTAATTCCCAAATGTCTATAGGAATTTCGACGTGAAAGAGTCTGCGATTAGGCTCGTGACCACTTTTTTACGGGGGGAAATCCTGTTACGGATACCACGTCCTCTTCGGTGGAAAAGAGGCGGTTATGTTGGACTCGCCAGAAGGGTCCTAACGACTAAAACCCACCGGTGTTCCATCGCGCACCCTTTCGGGGGCGGGCTCGCTGAGGACGCACGAAGTAATCGTCCGCGAGCCCGCCAGGCGCCATGCTCGTGACCCCTACCCGCTGCGGTAAGAAGAAACACAGTGGGGTTTTCGGTATATCCCACCTAACCCTGATATAACCCAAGCTTTCTCCGAGGCCCATGGGAAACATATGAAAATTTTCTCATATGAAAACGTCTTTGCTTTTTCAATATTTTTAGTAAGTAGTACATCTAACACAAACACATAATACTTTATACGAAATTCATCAGGTGATTTAGTATTAAAAATAATAATAATAATTGTTGAACAAAAACCCCAATCTAATTTTTGTATCTTTCTCCATAAAATAACGAACGAGTCTATACCGTCTTCATAGATATAATCTATCGTGGCCAATGCAAAAGACATTCCTTTCCTTATTTGGTTTGGTAAGCGATTATGCTAAAACACCCACTCATATCCAAAGCTAAGTAGACAGATAACTACTACTAGCTATGCCGCGCTGTTTTACCCGGGTAAAATATAATATTTTTATTGATAGATAGAAACTGCCTTCCGAACCGGTGGTAAATGTTTTGTAATACCATGACGATTCAAAAGTGTTAAAAAGCCAAGTTGAATAAAGATACTTTTGACTTTGACTTTGATATTATAAGCTCAGTAAGAAGACTTCTTACGTTTATTTGGGACTCGTACGAAATGGTGCCACTACCGACTAAAACCCACCGGTGTTCCTCCGCGCGCACACACACACACACACACACACACACACGGACAGGCTGACGATGCGAGAGACTTAGTTCATGGTCTGTCCGTAGTTTCCGCTGACAAGGCTGTGGAGGAGTCCGCTAGAGTACCCGTGACTCCGTCAAAATGCGGGACTATGGAACTCAGTGGGGTGTAATTCGGCTTAAAGGTCTTTGTCCACTACACAGTACACAGTATCATACTATGACCGTGCTATGAACGTGTCAGGCAAAAAAATATTCTCTGTATTAAAAAGTAAAGTGAGAGCACGCCCGCACCGTCGCGTGCCATGGACGGACCGGCAAGTATTGTCGATACATAAGACTTTGATATGCTTTAGTGGGCATAGAAGAGCGTATTGTGTTGCTTGACGTGTCTGAAACGTTCATAGCACGGTCATGGTATGATACGTTGTAGTGGGTAGATACCTTAAGTCCGACATAACCTACTTTCTCCCCCCTGACAAAAACGTAGCTTTAATAGTGATTTAAGAATAGGTATTATATATATACCTATTTTTCATAATAGGAAGGAAAATTGATAAGTTACCTCTTAAAATATTACAAACCATAGATAACGTAGACTTTGTTATAATAAAATAATAGTTTCTATGCTTTTTATATTTTATCTATAGTGCTTGTAATAAATTGTTCCATAAAGCCCTCAACAACGAAAGAGTTAATCATCTAATTGGTTAGCATTATAAATAAACAAATATGTTATAAAATAGTAAGTCAATCGGGAACACAAGTAAAGTTGTAAAATAAGTATACGTTCAACATTACAAACTATCTTAGGACTAAAAGATTTCTATGACTGAATATTCACTGTATATATAAAATGACTAATGATATAGTTATTTTGTCCTCTTCTCAAGAAATTTAAGTATAGATTCTTTTAGTGTTAAGAGAAGTGTTAATATACTTTTGTGTGTACCATTACTATTAAATACTAGTATAGGTGTAGCAATTTCACCCTCTTAAATTAACAAACCATATAATATTAAATTAAAAAGAATATAATATTAAAATAAATCTATACGAATAAATGTAAATTATCGCCAGCAAAAATATACAGTGTGTTACTAAACAAGTGTCCGATCCGAAAACCTCTTACTATATATCGGTAGGAGGTCCTTATTCTGCTATCGTTTTGAAAAATAACATAATTAATTTTTCCAAACAAATATAAGCTAAGTAAAATTGCAAAACTTAAATGCTAACACCATCTCGCGTTCACGTCCTCTGCTAGGTATAGGGTATACGAGCCGCAAGTGTTACCAGCATTTGTGAAGTACCCTTGAAATTGTGTAAATTTTTCACTACAAACATAATTTGTAAAACCTTATTGCGTTGCTATTTTTAGATATAGATTTTTATTTTATTTTATTCGAAAAGGTTTTTAGATAGAGAATATTACCCTTCAAGATCGGACACATGTTTTGTAACACACTGCATAACTAAGAAATACAATGCTTATTACTAAAACAAATTAAATTATATATAAATTCGCAAAGCTTCTGCGTGCATGCTTTATAAGAAAACATATTAGATAAAAATAATAATGCTACGTAGTAAGAAAAGTGCAATGAGTTTTGTTAGTAAAATAATAATAATAATATAATAATAATAATAATATTTATTTGTCTAAAAATATTACAGACATCTTAAGTAGAAAAAAAGAACAAATACATTTAAAAATACTAGCTTTGTCTCCGTAGATTTCTTTTTATTGATCAAAAAGATTCTAAAAGAATATCATATACATATTTTATATGCATATTTATACATATTTGAAGAACTTAAACATAATTTACTTTTTGTTAAATATTCTTGTTCGAATACATATATTCTCAAAAAGGTTTTATGAGTAAATCTTAAACTATGGGCATAATATACTGTCCGGAGGTTTTTTTAATTTACTTAAAAATTCATTTAGTCAAACATATTTTTTTGGTTACTTGAACCGGTTACACAGCAGATGCAAGGTAAAGACTCAAAATATATCAATTATTTTTTTTCGTTTTTGAACCATATTTCGGTGATGCTTCGTTCATATGTTATATAAAGCCTTCCTCGATACAAAAAATATTTTTCAATTCGATACAGTAATTCCTGAGATTTGCGCGTTCAAATAAACAAACAAACTCTTCAACTTTATAATCAATGAAGTCAAACATATCTAGATTAAACTAAGTTATGTATAGTTTTGGAGAAATCCTTATAGAAGAGGTCGTCCCTCCGAAGAGGGACTCGAAGAAATACCTAAATTTAAAATATACAAAATAGTCGAAGATTCAATCAAAAATACCTTTATTCAATAAGACTTTTGAATCATCATCACAAAACAATTAGACAACTTTATAAATTTACTTAGAAATAGCGATTTGTATATGTTTTTTCATGCTGCTATTGAAATACTTTTGCTTAGGCGACGTCATCATAAACCAATCAAATTAAAGTTTTCTCTCTCACCTACAATATATCAAAATGGGATAGATATAGGAAATAAACAGTGTCAAAATGGGACCCTAACCTAGGCCAACGTGAAAGCCGGCAAACAGGCTGCGATCACGCTTGCATAACGCGGGGTCATCGACCCCATCCCCTCGCCCCGAACCCCTTACATAACCCCGCAAGCTCCCGAGGCTTGCTTAAGATAATCGCTTATATTTGTGCTTAGGGTAATGGGTTGAAAAGGTAATTGTGGTTTAGGTTGAGTTAATTATAATTATGCGTTGTATTCCGATAATTTTATTATAAGGTTACGTATTATATACAATCCCGGGTATACTGGCTATGTTTATGTTTGTATTTACAATTGTATGTTCTTTTTTGAAAAGAGCAACTATCAGAGTTTCTTGCCGGTTCTTCTCTGTAGAAACTGCCTTCCGAACCAGTGGTAAATGTTTTGTAATGCCATGACGGTTCAAAAGTTTTTCTATAAGTAGCCTAGTTAAATAAAGATACTTTTGACTTTGACTTTGACTGGCTATTTCCATTCCGTATCATCCAAATAACGCACCATAAACTTTCTTAATAGTGTAAGCAGTTCACGTGATTTGTACAACTGATCACGCTGATTCAATAGTATAACTTTTGAATTATAGTGGCAATACAAAACATAATATACATACAATAACATAATCATACTTTTTCAATTTTACTACTACATATACGAAATTAGTGGTTGATTCATAGACGGCATTACCCTTAATCAAACGCAATTGGGAGCTGCCTATTACACTCTTTGGTACAGAAGTTTTAGAAAATGGGATAGTAAACGAATCTGCTTAATAAGTATTATTTAACTCCAACTTGGTGCGAACTATAGAACCTCTTAAATTCTCCCCCTAACAGAATCAGAGAAGAAATTACCCCGCAAGCAAAAACTTTTTATACGACATTACCAATGAGATCCACTTTATTGATATTTCATTCTATCGACTCGTGTTCTAAACCCAAAGAAAGAATGTTTTTTTCATCCAAATATATCATCCGTACTAATATTATAAATGCGAAAGTAACTCTGTCTGTCTGTCCTTTCATCACGCTAAAACTACTAAACCGATTAGAACGAAATTTGGTACACCGACGGTCTAGAGCATGAGATAAAACATATAACACAGGCCTATAAGGGGTAAAGGTGGTAAGTTTATATGAAAATCCACGCGGAAGGAGTCGCGGGCAACAGCTAGTGAAAGATTTTAATAGAACTGCCCATCAAATATACAATTATATCGGTAAACCACATGAAAGTGTACTTAAAAATCAAAAGCGAGTTAACAGTAAATATACAGCTGTTATGTATGCCCAAATTATTTTACATAAAATATCGCATCAACATAATATATTCGGCTGTATGACGCGAGAATCATAATGTGGTGTTTGATAAAATTTAGATTTGCCAAAGAAAAGTAAATTTCAATAACATTCGTTTCCGAGTTTCAAAAAAATGAGATGAGCGGGCTTCACGGGCCTGTGTAGTGATCTCAATTCTCAACTAATGTTAAATCGCGACTTCCTTCACATTTTAATTAAAAAAAAAATCTACGGCTGTGTTGTGATCTATGTGCTATATATATTATTACTCCTAAAAGGTGTCTATTGGTAAAAACTTTTCAAAAACTGTTCAGTAGATTTAAAACTTTATAACCTCAAAACCTTACAACGACATAAGCCTAAATAATATTATATATAACGTCCATTTATATACACAACTCGGTCACAACAAAATTTGTCTGTTGTGTTCGTGGACAACTATTATAGAGGTTAAGTTTGTTGACAAATCATTCGGAAATCTACTTAGGTCTGTCAATTCGCTTTTATTATCTGTTTTATGTGTGTGTGTGGATGTGTATAAGCAAAAAGAAACTTACAACTTCCTAAACACACGTATAATAATAAATAAAGTAAAGCGGACATACTTGAGTCGAGTTAAGTCATTGGATTAACAAAATCAGGGCCAATGCCAGACAGCTGACTATTCTAGAGACAGGAATACAAATAAGATTTGAAAATGTAAAGTAAGTTACTTATACAGAGTGACTTTAAAAACCACGGCTTAAATTTCGGTACAATTTATTATATAACGTAAAATATTACTTATTAAATAAACCTTTTATACGCCATGTGTACAAAAAGTTAACCCGGTTTCAAAATATGTGCCTTCTTTGTATAGGCCATAGTACTTTTATGTAGCATTATAGAACTAAGAAAATTGGTCGATCGTTATAACAAAAAGATTTTTGGGTGGATACCACGCACTGGAAAGCACAAGATGGAGAACATGATAAGGATAGAAGGGTCTCGTTGGATGCGGGTGGCTGTTAACCGATCGTATTGGAAATCGAATGGCTGATCTTCTTATGATTATGATGATGTGTTAATATTTCTCCCTCTTCAAACAACTTGGTCGATTAATATTTCGCAACATGCAAATTCAAAATTGGTTCTAGGCTTCATGCATGGATGAATAAAGATATACTTGACTTTTAACTTTTTATTCGTTACTGGTGTAAGTTTTAAACCAACCAGCCTGTATTATTCCAAATTTCATATTGGACTATTAACAGATGCTAATACATACAGTTACTGAGCCCGAAATATTGGCGACAAGAGTGATTTCCGATACATAAGTAATGTATGCGACAGTTTTTTATACGAATCTTGAAAACGAAACTTTGATTCTTTTATTAATGTTGTAATTTGTGTTCCTATAAATTGCAACGTTGTATGTAATTATAAAAATATATTTAAACTTCCTGAACTGAATTTAGCTAAATTTAATTGAAAAAACACAACTTGCGGTACCTAAGCTATTCAAAGTCAAAGTTTCTCATAAGTTTGTACATTATGAAGAGATAAAGTTTGTGCGTATATGAATCTGTAGGGGTAATCAATAAAGTAGCTAGTCTATCGATAAAGTTCAGAATATTTTTTAAAGTTAGGCCAAATTTATCAAGCAAAAGTGGTACGTATGACTTAAAAATTTTAGCCAAATATCAAATACTATAAAGAACGAGCAAAAACAGTACCAAGAAAACAAAAACAAACCAAGACGAATCACATTTCCGTCGACACGCTCAATTATACTATGAACTTCACATTAATATTCACCAGACACCGATAAAAAGCAACCTTTTCTTGGACGTTACATAAACATACCCTACGCATGAATTTTGTATGGAGCCCTATGATACACCTGGACGGTACATCGTATGGTAATGACTAATGACACTTTCGTTTGTGCTATTCCACTAACACCCTTTTGGACTTACAGTTTATACAATCGGGAACAGTCAAGGGCTAAGGGAGAAAAATATCCATTTTTTCGTAAATAAATTAAAAAATATGTTATTAAAAAAGGCGTACTATAGTGTCGATGAATAATTAAGGGATAAATAAAGGATAGTTAAAACTGGAAAAATAAGGACTTAGGAATTTCAATAATAATATCAATGTTAATGTTATAATATAGTTTTTAGAATAGTATATTTTAGAATAAGTTGTATTGTTATAAGATACTGAATTGATAAGCCCGCTCCACATTTATTAATTATATGTTTTGCTGTGCCCGACGGGGTCCACGATTGTTACATACCTCTTACAATGTTTTACCACCTAAGCCTACATTGTGGAATGCAATAAATAAAGAAATTGAGAATGTACCTGTGACCCGTAAGCCATATCGTAATAAGAAACACACGGAAGCTTTTTTACTAAGATTTCCCCACAATCTGAAAACGTCTAATCATCCATCTCTTTTGGACTCAGAGTTGATACAATCGGGAACAGTCGGCTAAGGTACCTGTAACCCATACCAAAGAAGAAACACAGAGAAGCCTTTTTACAAAGATATCCTCACAAACGGAAATCGCCTAATCCTAATTAACTTCTGATTTACGACATCTGCATTTTTTCCTAATATTTTAAATTACTCAATAGAATAAAAACCATTTTTTTTATCTGTTTATTTTTTTATAATCACCAATTAAAATATCAAAAAAGTCCATAGGGCCAGATAAAATTTATTGTTTTGTTGACCAGTGTTAAATACCGTTTTTAAAAGATCAAAGTGTTCACCGAAACTATTAGATTCTGCTGCGACGCTTATAATTGAAGAGGACAACGTTCCTTGGGCAGAAGTTGGACCATTTTAAATGTTACATGTCCTACGTCACCTAAATTGACTATTGGATCTTACATTTCGTCATTACTTTCAAATTGAATATTAAACGAGTCTAAGTCTTGATAAACACGAATTACGAGACTCTATTACTCAGAGTTCTTTCAAACTCAGGACATTATGGCTACCTTTCTCTGGCATTTAACTTAGTGAAATAGAAAATGCCTTTCGCTGTGCGAAGGAAAGGAACAGTATTATCTATTAGGTAACGAACAATGCTTACTGCAGCCGGTTTCAGTTTGTTATAAACTGTCTGCATACTGCGGTTTCCTTCGTTTACCTAAACTAGTTACGATTTAACAAACCTATCAAAGGGATCGCAGGCCAGCTCGCAAGTTTGTATAATGTCTATATATAATGTTTATATATATCGGAGCAGATGGACGAAAAGAATAATCAAGATAGCGAAAACTATTTCAATATTAGTTAATTAGTCGAACCTCCTTAGTTTATTACAATGTTTAAATCCAAACTTAAAATAATTGTGTGGAATTTGTCAGTTGCTATAAAAACGTTAGCATTGTGAAAAATAATCAGATATTGAATAACTAGTCATCAAGATTATACACCGTTATTATGATACTCTGAAGTTTTACTTATTAAGAACCTTAAAAGGAGCCTTCATGAAGCAAACAATCAACCCTCTGCGACATATATAATGTCACAATATTTTTGGCACGTCACTGAATATAAAATTATACGACAAAAATACAGCGTTGAGTCCAGTGCTATTTAAATTCTGTCTAAAACTTAATCCTTAAAAAAATCCTTTCTTATAGTTAACATAGAGTCGATAATATCATTTCTATTAAAACGTTTTTTTAGAAAAAGCTTCGCCTAACGCATTGATGTACCTTTCATATAAAAAAATAATTTCTTAATCTATCCCCTAGTTTTAGTGCTAAACGCGTTATAACAAACAAATTCCCAACATTATATATTAGTATTAAGTATATAGATAATAATGATTAAACTATACGAAAGTTACCCATAAACGGCTAAAGCTCTTATATAGTAATTCAGACTCTGTCATTATTGTAGACACAACACACTTATATTTTAAGTACCTAAATATCGAACAATTTAATCACTTACCATCTATAGTTATTCTTTTACTTTTTTACACATTATTTATGTATTTTGAATATATGTCTTATCAGCTGTACATAATGGTACGCATTCTAAACAACAGATGTTAAAACATACTAAGCATAACGAATCAATATTATAATTATAAAAACATTAAACATTACCAATAACTTCAAACATAATTATATTTTTATATAAATTACATTTTATTTTAGTGTTAAAAAATGTAATTATTAGTTAGCGTTAGTCGACCAAGTCACTTAACTCCGAAAAAAAAAACTTCAAAAGAAAAGAGATGAAAAGCAATATCTTATAATTTTAAATATAATTTGTAAGATTACAGACATGCACTGATAAGATTACAAGTA
>JADANM010005835.1:945443-964609 GCA_026213755.1 Eurema hecabe
AAAGCCAAAGTCAAAGTCAAATATATAGGTACAACAAGCTAAGTATCTACATAAAATCGTCACTAAAATATTAACATTAGTTAATATTACAATGGTATTATTCAGATGTTATTATTCTTTGCTATTCGTTTTGGCTTTGCTGTATTCATAAAAAAATAAAACTAAAACTAAAAATAACGAAGCTAAACCCGCACGGATTTGTCATTGATTTATTATTTACTAAGGCTGTTTGTAAATCGATGATGTTCCAGTTAGCATATCATACTGAATATTATATTACGCAATTGATCGCTTATTTTTAATTTTTAATTTAACGTATCTGTTATTATAATACATTTCTAACTGTCCTACTTAAATCTTTAACATTTCTGTATTTAGTATAATAATTATTATTATATGTAAAAGTAAAGTAAAGTTGATAAGTATTGAAGCTGAAGACTTCAAGGGTACTCTGACCACACGACATGGTGAACTCTCTTTACTCTGAGGCCCGTGGGTCCCTTGAGAGTTACGAGAGTTTCCCCACTATATAAAAAAATATATAAGTTTACAGGATAGTGATTTTCCCTCGACGAGTTAAGTTTAATTCAAATTAGTAATTCTTAAAAAATACTCTATAACCGCGATAAAGGGCTTATCTTCACACTAATAAATACAGGTACAGTACGTTATACGTACATTACATAAGCGCTTAGACGAGCCCCGAACACGGGCAGTGGGTTATTTGGGAAGCATCAAGGACAGTCCAACAGTCGCAGGAACTAACCATTTAAATTGTAAACTAAATTGACGAAAATCAAATATGCATACTGTCGATACCTCGAATCCGGTGCCGGATTATATTCACAAATTCGTTGACATATACCTACATAAATGAAAAAATTCGTCGCTCGTGACGTATACGCATATTTAAGGTACGTACGGTGGGGTGAAAAGCGGTACCCGTAATCCGTGTACTCGTGGACAGTCTATTCACGGTGATAGTACGTTCGTTATTTACATATGAAATCGACGATTACTGCTTACATAGAAGAGGATCTTGTTCTCTGGTTATATAGTTCGCGTGGATTTTCATATTAACTTTGACCCACGCTAACTCCCGTTTCCGTAGGAATTTTGCAATATCCTGTTGCAACTAAGCTTGAAGTTTACTAAGGTACCTGCATGCCAAATTTCAAGCGTCTAACTTAAGGGATATTCTATACAAAAGGATTTTCCCCCTAATTCCCGTTCCCATGAGAATTTCGGGAATTCCTTTCTTAGTGCACCTCTAGAGTACCTAAGCTACGTAATTTCCAAATTTGAAGTGCCTACATTTAGCCGTTTAGGCTGTGCGTTGATATTATGTCAGTCAGTCAGTCAGTCAGTTTCTCCTTTTATAAGTATAGATATAGATAGATTAAGAATCGTTTTCCAACACTAACATTTTTTCAAGAACAATAATTTGCGAGGACATTTTCAATAATATTAAAAACAGTTTGCTACTTTTCTATTACTCTTACACATGGAGATGATAGCAAAATTGTTGAAAACCAGCAAGATTGTTGCGTAGGGCCATAGACCATACGTCATTAATTGTTAAAATTTAAATGTATGCAACAGGCTGAGGCACGAAAGTAGTATAGACTAAATGAGCTTCTACACTTGATTGAGCTATAATTAAAACGAATTGTATTTTGTCTTAAAACATTTTGTTTATAAGTAGATAGGTAATTAAAAACCGACATTAATGTTCCAGAACATTCCAATGAAGTAGGACAGTATGTGTATTTAAATATCAGCTAAAATCAATATTCAAAAAATAGTATTCAAGTATCTTCAAATGTACATATACTTATATAGATTTTAAAATATCTAATAATAAAAACGTAGCCATAGCAATTTCCTCCCTCTATTTTCGGCATTCGAATTTCGAATGTAACCAATTTCATTTTAAAATTCCATAAACAATTGTAGACTATTGACAAATATTCTGCCGGCGCACTCGGCAATGACCTTGAAGAATGCATAGACTACACAAAAGATTCGTGGCCGCAAGACCTTGCACCCAGCTGACGGTTATCGATTTTCCTACATTAATATATAATAAACACTTACGTGTATAAATCGTCTTCGATGGTAGACGACGTGGCCTCCACGAGCATGGAACAACTCATCACTGGTTCACTTGCTTACATTACATATACCGGACGATATTTTGGTGATAGAACGGGCCCTGCCTTTGGTTACAGAAATTTCGTTCTGAATCTGACGATCGAGGGTGGGGGCGGTACGATGACTTTGTAGAGGCGTTTGTTTTCACAAGTTTAAGGGTAATATTTTTTGTACTTTTAATTTTTTTTTTAATTTACACAATGCTAGGTTGTATTCGGGCTAGCCCGGATTGTTAGTATTTTGCCGGAAGTTAATAAAATGAAACTGTTAGAAACACGTCCTTTATTATATATTGCAACATACCTATAAGTCATCCCCTTTATACAATCTTATAAAATCTGTTATACAGTAGGTATAAAAATATCTAACGAACGGCTAAATATATTAACACAATGTCTCAATTGTTTATTACTTTGTTAGGTAAATTATCAAGACACCTATTTATAAATCTTTTCATATTAGAAAGTTATTTACTTTTGAACGTTTAATACCTATAGCTATGGTCGAACACAGAGACAGACATCGGGGGTTCGGATTTACAGGTACTATGTAGGGATATAAAGCACGTCGGTACAAAGTCACTGCTACCCCGTGGAAACCCAACGCGCATGTGTGAGCTTAACCTTGAGAATCACTTCCCGGTTCACGGGCAACCCCACATCACTGGGTTAGTGTGTTTTAGTGTCTTTCCATTTTACATAACACTAGAACACAACTGTTATAGGCGATTCTGACGGCTTTTCTTCATAAAGAAGTAAAATTTGAAATCTATTCTAATATCAGTGAAAGGATTGTTATTTTGTATGTTAAGTTCAAATTAAAATCTTAATTTATTTCGTCTTTGTATAAAAAACAAATACTTCTTTCTGTAAAATAAAAAATATATCTTTATGAAACTTCTTCATCTATTTATTGCTTAACGAGCAACTAAGAAGATTCGACTGATAATAAGCAACCCCTTCGTCGATAGACTATCGCAGAACTAGCCTAACGAATGCATTTCCCTAAAAAAATATGTTGACGATACTTGCCTGTGGAAGCCACTTTCGACTTTCGTAGTTTTTTAGCATTTCGTTCTACCACCAGTAGTAGATTAGATCTAGGAGCCCGGGGCCTTAACAGCTATCTATAAAGGGCAGGCAAAGATAACAAAAAATTTACTATGACAAAAAGCAGTATTTGGCTTTGCAGATATTAAATGTCACTGTGCTCCGGTCTGGAGGGCACTGCAGCCAGCGAAATTACTGGGCTAATGAGTCTTAACATTTGATGACTAAAGTGGGGAGCGTCGGTTACTCGGCTGGCGTTACTCTTACCATCAGGAGTGCGTCCAGCTCGTCTCCCCTCTTCATATTATAAAAAAACTGAATTTCTGAATCGATTTCAATAAGATGGCAAAATGCAAATTCAATGTGTAGGATACTGGGAAAGGGGAGGCTGGTACCTCTTTTATGGCCTGGTGCCTGAGGCTAAGTTTTACCAGTTACGGACTTAATACAATGTTGTTATACACAAAAATATTACGTGGTTATTCAAGAGTTAATCAAATTAAACGTATAAATTACTGATATAATAATCTTAAGATTCAGTTAAGTAAATACTACTTTTATCAATATTTGAAACTTAATTACATCCTGGCATAACGGGTGTTGCTCTAGTAAGGCTTTTAATGTATTAAATAAATAAATTTAAAATATTTTCAGGACATTTATACACAGCGCCATCTAGTTCCAAGCTAAGCCGAAGCTTGTGTTATGGCAACTAGATAACGGAATAAATTACATATACATACTTTTCTTTTGTAAATACATACATACAATACATAGTAACACCCAGACCCCAGAAAAATACAAATGTAAATTACAAATATATTTTTCCAGTGTGGGAATCGAACCCATGACCCTTCGCGCAGAAAGCAGCTGTGTTACCACCGCGCCAAGCGGTCGTCGTATACTGGCTGACTGTCGAAAAACGAATTTGTATCATAATTTTATCTTTGCAAAATCTCAAGTAGTCTTGGTTCCGTTCCACATTATATATCTATACTAATATTATAAAGCTGAAGAGTTTGTTTGTTTGAACGCGCTAATCTCAGGAACGTTTGTCCAGATGCTAGAAAGACCCGGGACCCGAGACTCCTCTCACAAAAACGGCTGAAGGCAATCCGCAGTGTTTTTTATGGGTATACCGGACGCAGTGATTCGTCGGCGTTGAGCGTTTGGGAGCCCCACATATCCCCGGGCGCCCCCCCATCCCCGGGCCGAAGGAACTTCTGGTTAGAATTGAAAAATTATTTTTCTATTGAAAAGACCATTTATCGAGGAAGGCTTTAGGCTACATAACATCACGCTGCGACTAATAGGAGCGAAGAAATAACGGAAAAAGGAATCGACGGGGACGAAGTAGCGAGTAACGGCTAGTTTATTGTAAAGTTTAAAACGAAGACAGTTTACATTGCCTGTCTGTTATATGCTTCTTACAAACTACGCAATGGATTATGATGCAGTTTTTGTTAATAGATGCTTAAAAAATTCTAACATGTATAATTGTATAATAAGGTATACGTGCGACGCCGAGGCAGGTGAGGTCTAATAATCATTGATGTATATAATCGTATGTTCCGTAGGAATTAAATATTATTTTGTTCTTAAAAATCTCTTTCATTGAATTTCCAACTTCCAAAAAATAATATGAAGTAGGTATGAAAGAAGAAAATTTTATATTGCCTTTAGCCTTACCACCAGACCATACTGAATCAACGGAAGAAATAATATAATATAAATGAAAGAAATATCCCAACTGCAACAACAACCTTCCAGAAACTTTAAAATTAATAATTACTTTAGCAGGTATAATTCTTTTGAATATGTTTGAATACCTATTACACTTTTTATCTATATCTATACATATAATAAAAATGTAACTATTCGCGGTCTGTACATGGAAGATATATGAGAAAAAATATTATAGGAGACCTTTATTAACGCAATAGAACCCAAAACAATGATTTTTGAAATTTTTGTCTGTTTGTTTGTGCACGCTAATCTCAGAAAGGGCTTATCCTATCTAGATGGGGTTTACAATGGTATATTGTGGTAAGCTTCACTTAACATTTAGTGTTTAATTCATGTCAATCGGTTGATAAATAAATAAGTTACGGCAATTTAAAAAATAACGTTGAACTTGCTGAACGTGGTTTTAAAAATATGTTTAGTCCATATATTATATTATGAACAAACACGTTATTTCTTACTTTTTTTTATCTGAAGCAATTAAGATAATCAAAAATTAAACAGAGTTTAAAAAATAAACATAAATTCTGTTGTTTTTTATCCATATTGGCTTGCCAAGCGTTTGCCAGACACGTCAAAAATCTAAATGTTATACGTCGAAATACTGTACGTTTATAAAGTACAGCGATTGTACGATTGCGACTGTAGGGCTTATGTATCCTTTTTTTTTAGTATAATTCTCCCATTTAGTGGGAAGGCAAAGGGACAAAGCCCATACAGCCACGTCTTTAGTTATATTTTTCTTTGTCTTATGTAAAGTGATAGTGAGCTTTACATAAGACCCTCGACGAATCTTGGAGCAATCGGAACGGCGCTACTATGCGCTCTCAAATGAATTCTTCATTTCTTGGACACTTATTAGCTAGTTTACTGCATGATTCACTATCACAAACATACATTAAATCACTTTATGCACCAAAAAAGGAATATTCAATCGAGATTACAAGTAGACGCCGCAAGATTCCCGCCAAAACTCCAGCTTATGTATCCATGGTGGATGAAATAAATTAAAAAAAAAGAAACGTCAAAGACAACTGTAAAATTATTGCAAGCGTAGATTGTCAAATGTCATTATTTTGACATTTGCATGGTCTGTGGGCCGTTCGTCAACAGCAATGAGCAAATTCAGTCGGATTACCTGGAATTTTCAAAATTCTTGGAAATTTTGAGGGAAATCCACATTCCTTTATTACGCGCACGTTTTACCTTTTAATATTACATCTGCCGTATAGGCGATGACGGTGACATAACAGTATTAATTTATAAAAAATGAGTAGTTAAAACTTTACTCTATATAATTTGTACTCGGTAAAGCGAGTATGTAAATCGCGTAAATAAAAAAACATCATAAATGTCCTCTAAAGTCATGGAAACGCGTTATTATGAGGGCTGCGGCCGCGAAGGGCCGATACGGTGCATATTTTTGAGTGAATTTCATCCGGTTGCTGGACCAAAAATAGGATGTCAGGTGATCTTTTAATTATTGCTGAGCAAGAATACACATTAGGCTTCTACTACCATACTTATCAAACATTGAATGTGTGTGTAATACTGAGAAACACAGTCAGAAATGTAATGTCCTTTATATGTGACAAAGAAGCAATTCATTTTTAACTAACAAAATGTAATACTGTGTTACTCCAGTCATAACACCCACATACAACGATGAAAACATATAAATTGTAATTTGTCTGTTTTAGTTTCCCGAAGACTACATATCAAAAGAAGTCTTTGACTCAATCAGTGCCTACATCATTCCAAAACCTCAAATACAGAAGTGTACAATGACAATGTACGTATCCAATATTTTATATATTAATTAAATATTGTAAATGCCAAAGTGTATATGTGTACAAGTTTATGTGGATATTTGATACTATTTTAAGCAAAGAGTACTGAAAAGATTTTAGTAAAATTTAGCGCACAATTGACACAGGTTATTTTTTATCCTGGTGTTGCGACAAGAATAAAAACTTCACCTCATATTGACCAGTCATAGAGTTAAAATTATTAATTCTAAGTAACAACCTTATTACAGTTACATAGTAATAATAAAAGGAAGTAAATCATAACACCATTATGGTTTTTCCATCATACTCTATATCAAAATAAGTAGGAAAACATTACTTAATATAATAATTATAATACCTTTTTCCCCATATATTATTGTCATTTTGGCTATGGGTACTAATTTAAGAAATATTTAAAGTTGCAAGCATTTGATACATTTGATTGTATAATCACCATGATTCTAGTGTCTTGTTTGTCTTCTTCGCTATGTGTGCTAACTGTAAACTTTAAACTAAATGAATATGTTTATTTTCTATAGTTGATCATTGAATGTTAATTATTTATGCGAATCAGCTCAGCTTGCGAAATTTATATAAATTCGTTTTATATTGCTATAAAAAATAAAACCTAAAAAAGCAACGCTTAAACATTGTTTTATAAGTTTGATTTGATGACATTTCTATTTATAAATATCAATGCGATCTGCTTTGATTAAACACAGGCATGCTGTTTTTATGTCCGCCTGTCTGTCAGCAGGTGAAAGTACAAGCAAAAGTTTGATTCTTGATATTTTCACTGTGTATTCAAGTATTTCTGTGTTGCACTACACCGACGCTCCCCACTTTGAGTCGTCAGATGTTAAGACTCATTAGCCCAGTAATTTCGCTGGCTACAGTGCCCTTCAGACCGGAGCACAGTGTCATTTTCACGTCACTGTTCAGGCGGTAGAATGTCTTGCACTGTGGGGGTACCCACCCAGTTGGTCTTACCTTATAATTAATGTAAAATTGAAATTTTTACATTGACAACACCTGGATTATTTTCCATTCAAAATATTTTGTATTGATATGTACAGTACCCCAATGTATTCATTCATATTTAAGTTCCTTGTATAAAAACATCTTAAATTTTAGAATATTTTAATTTTTTGTATATTGGTTTAAGCCAATCATCAGTGTATATTGGTTTATGTAAACTATTGTATCAAAGAGCAAGTTTAAAACAAAATAATCTTTCTCTTTCAGAAATGCCCTCGGTCACAAAATAGTTGGTTACCCCATTAGGATAGAAAACCCTCGATATGAACGCAATATGTACCTCTTCAATCTGTGCTTTGTGTGTGACAGCTGGTCAAAGACGGTGCAATATGAACCCGTAGTCAAGAAACTGGGAGAACATTTGGTATGTACTAGCTTAAAACTATTAAAAGTTTAGAAATACATTTGTTATTGATGTTATTGTGATATACTTAGTTCAGCTGTAAGCTATGTATTATCTCTACATAGTATAAAAGTAGTAACTAAGATTTTCACTCACAAAAATTAGGAAGCGTTCAAATATTACTTAACGCAATATTGGAAGATTTTAAAACACCATTAATGGTGGGTACCGTAAGGATTTTCTGAACCCTTCTGAACATTCAAAGGGACATTAAAGTTACAATTAAGTTAACGAAGTAGAATAATAAGTAGTAACTTTTTTATTTCAATTTAAAATTTAAAAAATGTTACGTAACGTTTTGTTTAAATAAATTGTAACATCCCTTACAATCCTCCCCCACTCCAAAATTGCCTTACCTAATACTTGAACGTTTCCTAACTCAACCTGAAGCCTTGAATTGATTAGTCTGAGATTTTGGGTATAAGAAATGTATTTTGATATAAATAACATGCAATTTATATTGTATATCTAACTCTCACGAACGAATGAAGCAATCTTCAAAGAATGTTGATAAAATTGTTAGCATACTTTAGTATAGAGTTACACATTATGAGTCATATTAAAGTCATCCTTAATAGTTATAATCACGATCAGGTAATGCTGGCCAGTAGATATACCCTTATAGGTGTTACATGTAATTTAAACTAGCTGTTTCCCGCGGTTTGACTCGCATTATTAGTTGAAATTATTAAACACGGCAACTATTATTCTACTTAATATGACGGGATAGTGGCATACGCATGTATATTTAGATTTTTTCAAGTATGAATCGGAATTTAATACTGTTTTTTATAACTGTAAAAAGGCCGGCAACCCACTCGTGACAACGCGAGTGCTCAAGGGCGGCGCTGATCACTTAACATCAGAAGACGCACCAGCTCGTTTGCCCCAACTTGTGTAGAAACCAAATTAATCCACAAAAAATGTTCGCAGACGATTATGGAAGAAGAAACACGATTCGTATCAAGTGGGTCATCCAAATTGCCAACGCTATTGGCACATTTGTTGCACGATCTTAACACGTATAGGCGAGCGACGCTTGTCGGTGAGTGAAACGTTTTTAATTCAGCTCGCTGTACATTTTTTTTGCTTTTTTACGTTCTGGATGGAAATCTTAAGATCTACTCCGAATGCAATCATGGTTGATATCAAAAAACTTTGATACCGAGCTATGGAACTTGAGCTGCTCTCTTATCTTTATTTTGAAAGGGGATTTCCTCAATAATGAACATGTAACCCTAGGACCCACTCATATAAAAATTACATCGTACATCTTTTAATTCCGAACTTAACAAATCTATAAATTAGTTTATCCTCAAATATAGTAGCTTTGGAACTTAAGCTATTCTTATAAAGAATCAAATCGAACATCGGTTCGTCGTACTGTTGTCGGAATACAAAAAAAAAAAAACTGTCAAAAGATGAACTGACAGTAACGTTTTTTCAGAAGGCGATACAGTGATGCATTTAAAAGTGCTAGAGGTACGCAAAGACCCCCCATCAGTTCACGATTTCGATGTGCCAGTGTTAGTAGCGTCGGTAGGGCTCCCCAGGCCCGGGAGGAAGAGGCGGGCGCGACCCCCCGAGGGCTCCGAGAGACAAAGCCAGGAACATTTAGACGTTGAGGACGACGAACCGTTTGAAATAGATATGGATGCAGACTGGGACTTGACTACGAGACAGGTTAGTGTTCGTAGAGTAAAATGTAGGCAAGTCGTGCAAGTGGATCAGCTGATGTTTGTTTTTTTTTTTATTTAAAGAAGCTTTTGATTTTGTTTGGTGAATAAAATTAAGTATGACTAAAAGTGTGTGAACTGAATAAGTTAGCCCGCCTACCTCGAAAGTAGTAGTAGTAGGTGTGGTATGGCAACTGAAAACCCCTGGTATTCCATTCACGCACTGAGAGGCGCGCGAGACAGTACGCCGTAGCATTTAGACTAGAGGCCCATGTTGAAAAAAGTATGGGTCAATTGAACCACCAGGTGACCTATCTAGTACGATATAAGAGCAAGAGCATTCTTTTCGCATTTATAATATTAGTATGTATTACCTCCTTCAATACTCTTAAACCCGCGTAATAGGAAATTTGGATTATTGGAAACCCACAAATATTGTAATTCTTGGTTCTATACCTACTAACCAATACTAACTAACTAACTACTAACCAGGTTTATGCAATTTATATATTTTTAAATAAAAACGATCACTGATATAAGTAAGTAATTAGAGTTTTTGTTCCAGCTACTGCCGTTCATCAATGGGTATAACCATGTGTCGAAGATAGCGTCAGATACCAACGTCGAAAAAACATTAGTGAAATCGTGTATACAGAACCTAGTTTACTACGGCGTTGTGAGTTATTTTTCTTTCTTAATTATTTGTGTTAGTTATGTAAGTCTTCATACCTAATACTTTTATGTTAGTCCCGCACGAAATGGGATAAAATTATGTTTTAGCGATTCTGTGGACCGTCCCATTACAGGACGCGCCTCCGAAACCGGACACCTTGTTTATTTTAAGCGAATTTCGACCTTAATATAGTTCTTACTCTCTTTCGTACACATGAAAAATCGTATTAGAAAGAACGGATACACTCTATCGATACTATAATTTAGAACTTCTATAGTACAAAAAATTTTGAAGTTTGTCATTTCAAATCGAAGTGACCCATCAACGGTTGCGTCGTGTTTATATAAAAACAAGTATCGTGAAAAAATAATGTATCGAATGTTTGTAGTTTGTGATTTAATAAACCGCTACAACAAAGCTATAAGCTAAAAAAACCAAAATAAGGCGATAGAGTTAAAATGGTATACTTGGAAGTGATGAAACTAGAAACATCCTTACATTATACATCGTATCAAACTTACCACGAAAATATACTTTTCTATATTGTTATACATTTGTTAACCACATCATTTTGAAAAACAAATTATATTAAGGCTAGCTGTTGCCCGCGACTCCGTCCGCGTGGACTTTCATATAAATATGTTTCCTAAGGTCAAATTTCAAGCGTCCAACTTAAGCGTTTTAGATTTTTCATACAAAAGGATTTTCCCGCTAATTCCCGTTCCCGCGGGAATTTCGGGAATTCCTTACTTAGCGGATGCCTACGCCATAACATCTACCTGCACTGCAAATTTCATCCCGATCCGTCCAGTGGTTTGGGCTGTGCGTTGATAGATGTCAGTCACCTTTGAATTATATAGATATAGATTATGAACACGAGAATACTTCAGTATAAGTTATTAATCTCGATTAAAAAAAACAATAGACAATCATGTTACTATAGTATATATGCTACGTTTCTCCTATTGATTGTCTATAACGTGTAAATTTTATAAGAGATTTTTTTTTATATTTATTTTTAAATATACCCTTTCAGGTAACTCTTATCCCGGTGCTGAAATTCAGTAACATGTACCGAGCCACGCCGAATCTCAGTAGACTATTCAGTGACTTGGAAATGCAGAAATCGTGTCTTACTTTCATCAACAAGGGCGATATGAAGGAGAAGGTCAGTTTGCGTCATAACACTGTATACGCTACTGAAAAAAAATGTTACTACATAGTATAAAATGTCGCTTTTATCATATACTAGCTGTTGCCCGCGACTCCGTCCGCGTTTACTTTCATAAAAAATTATTCCCCTGGAAACTGGATAAAAAGTATCCTACGTCCTTCTCCTGGTTCTAAACTACATCCCCACCAATTTTCAGCCAAATCAGTTGAGCCGTTATCGAGTTATAAATGGGGTAACTAACACGATTTTCTTTTATATATCATATATGTATGCTTAACTCTATGCAAGCGTTTTTTTTTTTAAATTGACAGTGATTCAAGAGGAAGGTTTATATGTATAATATATGCGAGCGAAGCCGGGCCGGGTCGCTAGTATTTATTATCAATAAAGTAGCAGAACAGATTAAACTTAGTGGAAAAACTATTGCATTAAATAATTATTAGATTCAATTAACAAATAAACATTATTTCTTGTCAAGTAAACTTTTTGTATCAAACACTTTTTATTTAGTGTTATTAATTGAACGATAATGACTTAATAGGTTTAATTTTTAATTGAACTTGTATTTTTATAAAATTGAAATAGTTTTATTTTATTGCAGCCATCTCTCCCCGATGTCCTCACGGTTCTGTGTGCGTTGCAACAGGGAACGACTTTGCGAACAGTGTGCGAACGTCACGGCGCGAACGCGTTCGACGTTCGCCGCTTGATCGTGTTCGCTCAGCTTCACGGACTGGTTAAGTGCCTTAAACGGTATGTTTGTATTAACATTGACTTATGTATCTATATATCTTATATTAATATACAACGTGTAATAGAAATGTGTGGTCATATTTTTGCATGATGTTCATATGCTTATAGATAGTCTATATACAAGTCCCGCAAGTTTTACGTCACTACACAGTGTAAGCATCATATTCGACTTACCTCCTCTACACTGCTGCGAAAAAAAACAAAAAAAAAATACGTGTCACGTTGTTTGTCCGTGATTGACTCCTTAACTACTGAACCGATTTTAAAATAAAATTGCACAACGTGTTTCGCTAGTATCATGTAGGGGGTGCTCAACACATTAATATAACAGGGTATTCTTTATTACAAATGAACAAAATGCTTAAAGTAAACTTAACAGATTCTCCAACGTAACATTTTATTTGTACTAATACTACAAGTTCTGAATCGCGCTTATGTTATTTACTCGACGTATTTGTGGCGTATTTGCCGACAAGCTTATATCCCCACCAGAGGGAGATTATATCCCCTTTTCATTAAGCCTCAAATCTAAATCACACAACTTCAGATACCCAGTGTACATACGCAACACGAACCGACCGAACGGCTTCAACCGGTCGGAGCTATCGCCCGGGATCCGACGACTTTTCACCGGCAAGCACTGCGCCGACGAGATCTGCTGCCTCGCCCGCATCGACCTCCCGACCCTCGACCAGATCATAGATGACGACCCCAATATAGCCGTTATATGGAGGTGAGCGGACATCAGAACCGTGCTAGACTTCACTACTGAGGGTATATCGTTCGAATTATTATTAGAAAAAACATTTTAGAAAAAGAATTAGGATTTCAACCGTCTAATTATTGTTTTGATAGAAATTTGTAACAAATTTAGTTAACATACAATTTTCAAACAATTATTTGGAATTATATACAGAGTGTAAAGAAACTGGTGTCCGATTTGTGATCATATACGAGTATACCGGCATTAGCATACCTGACAACTGACTGACGGAATATCGTTCGAATTATTTAGAAAAAAAATTAACATATTAATTTGATTGATATTGTTTTGATTGTTTGAGATTGATTGAAGTCATTTGAACATATACAGCATGTAGAAAAGAAAACAAACAAAAGAAACTAATGTCCGATTCGTGATCATGTATACCGGCATTAGGTTCTAATCGTGCTATCGTTATGAATAAATAGCTATTTTATTCTTACATATAGATGCTGTATTTATTTTATTCCAAAATAGTTGTAGGAAGAGAATATTACCCTTTTGACTCGGACGTAAGTTTCTTAACAACCTGTATAAATCATTCGAAAAACAATTAAAACAATGTACAAATATTACAATCCAGATTTTTAAACAAATCTCGCAACGCAAAAAATAAAAAGGGCTATCGTGAAAATGTTCCAAAAATATGCAAATAAAAAGTCAAAGTGATATTTCTTTATAATTAATTACTTTGACAAATATTATAACATAATTGTAGTAAATTTCTTTTTTTTTTTTTCGATTACAAACTCTCCTTTCGCATACCCGTTCCCCCGGGGGGAGCTAACGTGGTTATGTCGGACTCACACGCTCAAAAACGTGCAGACACCGACTAAAACTCCTCGGTATTCCTCCATGCACCCCGCGACGGGCGAACAGGCACGCGCTAAGACATTCTCCCACTAGCCCACTAACTTATGTAGGAAAAGGTGGTGAGGTGCTCAAATCCTCCCAGCCCTATCCACCCGCACCTTCCTCCCGTCGAGTTAAGGCGGGCAGGCGGACCGCCCGATCCAGCTCTGCCCCCCAACTCAAGAGGAGGTTTCCATCAGGGCGGCCAGGTCCCTAAACAAACCGTCGGGGGCCAGAATGCCAGGGCCCGGCTCAACCCATTCCTCCACATCACCATCCCTTGCGTGAGGTGAGACTCCTTATTGCGACGCAAAATGCCCCCCCTCCGTCGCACCCCGTGCTCACTACTGGCCGCTCACCCGTTCCCTCGCATAAAAAGAGATACGGGGAGCGACCCCACCGTTGTTCCTTTTAGCTTCCCGCATGAAGCCATATGACTCATTGAGTGAGTCACAGACTTCATGGGTACTAAGCCCCCCCGCCACGACAAGGCAAGTACTGGTTGGGGGGTTAGTAAATTTCTTATTTATATTTAGTTAGGCAACTGTCATACTATCTATCGGTTGAGAAATCATATTTAATTTTTATTATAACTGCCTATAACCAGTTAATTCCAGATAATACACATTATATTAGGTTTTATTACACTAAATGATACAATACGCTTGCATATGTGTTATATTTATTTAGATCTAACTCTAAAATAATAAGACATCACTGCTTCATGTATCTTTTGAACCTATGTAAAATACCGTAAAAGGAAGAATTTGGAATGTTCCGTATTATTTATTGAACCACTATAATTCTCTTAAGTTAAAGCAACCGATTCGCTATTTGGCCAAAACATTCAAAACTCTTTAATGGTTTATTAGCTATAGAAATGATACTTGAGTCCTTACTAAAATAGAAAGAAAATCCTTCGTATATTTCTCTCAGTTTCATTCGTTTAAAATAAATACGTTAATAGTCCTAGTTTTCCAATTATAGCATTGTTCCACATTATGCGGAATAATGCTTAACGTTGAATGTTTTAACTACATCTTTCTTCATTGATATATTGAGAACTTAAAAGTACTAACTGCTTTGGCTATTGCTCGTGCAATTACATGTGCAGTGCCAGAAAATTAACAAATGTTTTTTTGACATTGATAGAAATGTACTATGCACTATGCTGTGTTATTGGAAAACGAGGAGTAATATGAAATAAATTTCATGTTTCAACCTCTTGGTGTTATTATACTTCTCAAGCTATGTCACCTGACAACACTGGTTCTATCCCCTGTCTTAACATCATCCTGTATTTACTTTATTAACCGACTTCAAAAAAGGAGGAGGTTTCTCAATTCATATCGATAACATTTTTATATCTCACATCGGAGACGCTTCTAGTTTCGCTTATAGCTATAGTGTCATAATCATATTATTCAGTAGAACATTTCTTAAATGGTTATAACTTAATAAAATTATCATCTATAAAATTTCTTGATGATCATCCATATAACTGACGGTAGTGCTAACAAAAGTTTTGTTAACTAAATGGTGAATCGGAATCCATTATTTCCCTTTTTCCTATTACGGTATGACGTATCTATCACACCTAGATGCACCCCTGCCCGGAGCAAAGTTCTGGGTAGCACGGCATTGGTGATGGGCTGGCGTTTCTCTTACCATCAGGAGGGCGGCCAGCTCGCCTCACCACTTCATAGAATAAAAAAAAACCTAGCATCGTACTGCCGTATACACATACTACATACATATCTAACATCAAATTATTTATTGTACGGAAAATATCTGAATAAATTTGTTGTTCTTTAAAAAACACACTCGCTAAAATCGTAAGGCCCTGGTCAGATGATGCGAATATTTTCGCGCACATTCGCCCCCTCTGAACAGAGCCTAAAGATCAATGTCATAAAGCTTCGAATACAATGTTTTAAATAGATATTAATTAATACAACAATTTGATAGGATAGGATAATTATTCAGTATTAATACAGGGAAGGATACCTAAGCTTTTACAGTACTTGGAGAGAAATCATGCATGAAAGAGGGAGACCACCGACTTATTTCAGTTGTATAGAGCGTTATCTCTTTCTAAAGAGCTAATATTTCGTGCGAAAGAGATACCCCTATACGGAGCCGAAGTTAGCCGATGCTTTCTTAAAGTCAATTTGCAATATTCTGTGCCAGATATTGTATATTCTACTGTCCTTTATAATTTAAATGTATAATTATATTTATATAATTATAATGTACGAAGTATAATGTAAGGACGAAAACAATTTAATTGTTTGCTTTTGCTTTTATTTATTTATTATTATTCCCTGTAACATACGTAGTGCGTAAGATTGCTGCACATAATGTAGTTAAGAAACGGGTCAGTTCTTTTATTGTGATTCATTATATATCAGACATTTAAGCAATCTCGCCTGATCGTTAGTGATGCGGTCTAAGAAGTGTCATGTCTGCTCATCATTTTCACCTTAACCTTTGAAAGATCCAAGTTGGGGTCTCAGGAAAAGACGGATCAGGGAAGAGAATTCTATTCCTTGGCGGTTTTTAGTTTTGTCGTATGGAATCCACTCTTTAAGAAGAATCGAAAAATTTAAAATAAAAGCATAATTTTTTTACAATAACTAAACGTCGGACTCAGTTGGGCCGATATGTCAGCGATCCGTTTCTTACCTACTACGTGTGTTGCAACCTTTATTATAACTATTATTAAAAGTGAGCTGTGAATGTGTAATGTAAGACGAGGGGATGAATTACTACTTAATAATTTATATAAAACAATTATCTTAAACAAATTAATCGAAAATTTTGTGTTTTTTTAATGCGTAAAAGAAAAAAATATACACGTAAATTTGTTTGTCTTGTCCCGTATTATTTCATATTTATTTTAGTATAATGTAAGAGAAGGAAATATTTATTCGTCTCGCTCTAAATTCTGCATGACCTTTTATTTTAATAAAAAATTTACTACATAATATATTTTGAATTGTATTAAGGCTATTAAAATAAAAATTAAGCCAAAAAACTATTCCCCTCATGTGTACATCGAATGTGTGAGAACGATTTAAAACAGTATTATTTTAAAATTCATGTGTGTTTGTATGTTATAAAAATGTGTCTTATAATGGGTAAGGGTCCTAAAAAAGAGAAACTGCCCGGAAGTATTTTAATTTTATCTGTGATTTTTTTTTTTATTGAATTGAGTGACAATTATTTTGACAAGCAAACGCCTGGTCGAATCAATGGTTCGTTTGATGAAGAGAAATTTATTACTGCATGTTAAAATCTTTTAGTTTAAATGTCATTGTGATAGTTTTGGTATGAAAATTATTGTTTTTGTACGTTCCGTCGGATCGAACGATAAGCGTACTACGTTTTTTTTGGGAGTTTTTTGCGCCCGGCAGTAAAAGCAGCCGCACTGTTATTCTGTATCAAACAGCCGTGGCATAACAAACGTCCAATTTAAAACTAACGATTAATATTTAACATACATTACGTACCAGTTATGCTACATTGTAACGACTGACATAAAAACTGCGCAATGGATTCAAAATTTAATCGTTTAAAAACCAGCAGTGTGAAATGTTAAGGCGAGCTACTTGTAATCGTATGGACTTGGAACGTTTGGTACTTATTTATTTTGTAAGTATTTATTTAGTACAAAGCAGGTGATTGTTGATAATGGTGATATCGCACTGTAGTATAACGCCTTTGTTCTATTAGCTTTATAAGTATTTGCGCAAATATTAATAGGTTTATGTTTTTCATAGAAATAAAAAATAAATTATATTCCACACACAGCACATACCTACAATTAAACAATACACACAGGTAGGAATAGACAACGTTGCTCCGGTAAAGGAGCAGCGTATGCAATAAGGCATATGCACGTTTTTGTAATGCTTTTATTGCTTCATTCAGTCATAATATGACCAAAAAATAGAACTCCTCGAAGATAAAAGACCGTTAAACTTAAAACATATATTTTGGAATATTTTTTTTTCTAAAGACAATGACGTCACTTGTGTTTTGAATTTTAAAATATGAATATGTTGCCCTTTATTTTTTTATGTAATTATTTATTGATAAACAGAATTTGATATTACGTATTATTGTACGATAAATTACCGTGTTTCGTGTGTACTTTGAAGGATTTAATATTACATATAAAAATAATTTATTGGGATATTAAATTATCGGTCTTGCAATGTTTGCGCAAATACAATTATTTGAAAGTACATCACTCTTTGTATGAGAAAGAAAGCAATTCTTAATAAATATATAGATTAGAAAGTGTGTCTTTGTTATTTTAACACCTTTTAGTAATGAGCTGATTTATTGATTATTTTATTTATCCTTAATTCCTAGAATTGATATGCGAAAGTAACTTTTTGTATCTATTTCATTACACAATCGGAGGAATATAATTTATAATTCCGCCTTTATTTAAATTGCCCAATTTTGGAATACACCGCCTTCTATTATTTAGACGAGAATACAAACTAGTATGATATTACAGTATAACATTTTCAATCTTTTGAACTTCAAGATACTTCATTCTGGAAAGAAAAAAATAAGACCACATGCTGAAATTATTTTTGCCTTTTATTGTATAGTCATTGATGTGTAATTAACAAACAAACACATAAGTATTTGCCATTTTCCACATACACGCCACTAAGAAGCATGCTCTTAAATTAATAACAATTTTTTTTTGCTGACGGTATTCATTTCTCTACAATGTTACGTGTGTATTTATTATGTTTCTATTTCATTATTATATTATACTATTAAATATAACTCCTGATATCACAATTTCTTATTCTATACATATTTAATTTCATAAATTAATAGATATATTGAAGATAATCTAGTGTCTATATATATGAGCCGGTGTGAGATTGAGAACTGAGAACTGAGAACTGAGAGACAGTGAGACTGACAGGTGCGCCGGCGCAACGCAGGTACACCGTACATAGTGTTGCCCAAACGCAAGAACAAGACGAGACTTAGCCAGTCTTGGTCTTGGTCTTGCGCCAATACACCTGGTCTTGGTCTTGGTCTTGGTCTTGCGCTCCCAGTCTTG
>JADANM010005835.1:970195-987571 GCA_026213755.1 Eurema hecabe
AAAAATCACGTTTTATAATTTCTAAATAATTCTTATAATAATATTTGTTAATTATAGCTTTCTTGAAATAAGAATGATAAAAAGAGTCCAATTTGTATAGCATTTGCTTTATAAATTCATCATTCCTAATTACAAAAACCACCTCTAAACTTTTATAGGTATAAACTATAAAATTACAATATTTTCTGTTACTGCAGTAAAGTTGCCCTTGAACTTGGTAATAATATGGTGTTTCTGCTTTTAAACATAACATATTGTCAATGTAGATTAAGTATGGTACTGTGGTTGGACTTATTACTTGATGTCTACTAGCATAAGGACACTTTATTTCAATTAATGTCTCTTCATTCAAAATACCATCAGGCGAAGCAGCCAAATAGGGCCTTTCTTCTGAAATATGCACTCCACTTTCTGTCACATCTAACACGTATAAATCAATATACTGCTTTAAAGCAACTTTTTCATTAATTATACCATGCATGATAGCTCTTGATAAAATATTTTCTTTTTCTAGTATTTGCATGGCATAACCATTTTTAGTGGTTTCCTTCATATGGCATATAGTATGAAATATACTAGCGGTCAGGCGACACTTTCTGTAAGTAAACCATTTAGGATTTTCTCGCTGCCCGCAAGTTTCTGGTAAAACCATTTTTGGATCATCATTTTCTTCTGCTTGAACAGCATCAAAATTCTGATTCCTGTCATATGCCTCAAGTCTGTAAAATAAATGTTCACTTAATAAAGCCGCGAAGTACATTACATTTTGATGTCACCTAGGCTAATATAATATGGTGAATAAACTTTATAACATGAAATTGAGGTTATGTTTACCTTTCAATTAGGTCTGCTTTTCTGCCTTTCAAAGATGCACCCCGTTCTCTTAATTTAGCTTTTAGGGCCTCTACATTCCATGTGCTATACATTAAAAAGCCTAAATACTTATTTAACTACTTGATTCACTTATTTAATCACGTCACACTTAAAGTTCAATTGTTATTCAAAACTAACATTTCACAGTCACAATAAATGATCACAACACATCGTCCTGTCGTAAAAAACCTTCAAAAATCCTTTAGTCGTATTTCTTTACTACTAGACTCTAAAATAAATGTAAAACGATGAGTAAAACTCTAACAATGCTAAAAGTTTACTCACAACTTTTTATGCAATTTTTTATTATGGGGTCACACGTACACAGCGACATCTGTGTCAAGCTTTGCATAAACAACTCCATTATACAATATACATAGCTGCTTTGTCTAATTATAATATTATATAATCTATTACTACATAATATGTATCTAGCTAGCTGAATAAGAATATTTTTTCGCTCCTGCTTTTGATCACAGGTGGCCGGCCTGATGGTAAACGACGCTGCGATTTACGTTGGAAGCTCGTCTAGAAATCTTTCACCTGATCCTTAAAAGACATTCAAATTATATCTATAGAGTAATACCATCTTAGGGAGCTTGTTTCCATTGTCTTGCTATACGCATGAGAAATGTTTTACTATAACTTTAACGAAAACCGAAAGATAACATACCAGTAAATGCTGAGCATGTACACATATGACACCAAGTACAGCGGTCATGATGGGTGAGAACACAAGGCCTCCATTCTTGAAAGCATCTCCCATTGCCAGCAACCCCGATCCGATGTTACCCCGGAAGAGATGAAGCATCGTATCGATGTATCTAGAGAAATATATTGCATTAACGATTTACATCTATAGGTATAATTTAAAAATGAATCGCCAAATGTGGTGCTAAGTGCTCGATAACCAACGATACGAAAGCTATTTCGATATTTTTTTAGAATTCCTTGATTTATGAGGAAAGTTCAGAGAACGAGATGGAACAACAGAGAATAAGGGTGGGTGTTATTATTTCATTTAGCTAACTTAAAAAATGGCTAAAAGATCTTGAACTTACCTTAAAGTCTCCGGACATTGGAAAAAGAAAAAAAAGTATATTTTTTTATAATTGTTATAAAATACTTTCTTAACTATAACTTCCTACTCTGAAGCTATAACAACTTAAGCTATTACGGACGTAGACATTTATTAAAGTTAAATGTTCTATCTATTGATGATAATTTATAATATCAGTTAAATCAAACTTGATATAGTCATACATTAAAATTTAATTTGAGATGATTTTTTACCAGAAAGAATAAAACTTACGAGGTAGGATGCGAAACATGATGGTGACCATCATCTGTGACGTTCTCCTTGCCATTCTCAAAATCCAGTTGACTTTTACTTTTCAATATAATCTGCTCTCTTGACTGGTAGGCTCCGTAGCCTTCGGGCAGGTTACTGAAAAAATAAAATATTTTACTTATGCTCTTGTACATTACATTGTCTGACATAAGTCTTAACACCATAGTTTAAACAGAAGTGTTTGGACAGAAATATTGTCCAGGGTGACGCACCACAGTCTCGTTCCTCAGTCATGAGGTTACGACGACGTAGAAGAAGACATTGAGTGGTCAAACCTACAGGACCCCATCGGCAATAGGAACCTATCCTCTTGCCTATCAGTTCCAATGAGCTTGCAGGGAAGTCAATGTCCCCGTGAGTGGCCGAGGTATGTAGAGGAACATTAGTGGGTTTTAGACTGTAGAAGACAGCCCATAGATGCCCAGGACAGACCGGAATGGCGACGCCCTCTGCCCCAGGGGACATCGAATCATAAGTCAGGTCAAGTCAAGAGGGTAGAGACTCTCATCGTAAAAAGGAAACAGGAAAGGAGAGTGGCGGATATTGTAATAATTATTGCCTTTTTGAAGTTTTTCCAATTACAGTTTCGATCTTAGAATTTTCCACGTTGATTTAAAGTGAATTCTTTACAGTTCAATACTGTTAAAGGTTCGTTATCAAACTATATTTTAAGTATTATTTTCTAGTTAAGTTTAACAATAAAAAATAACTATCGTGAAGAACGCAATAATTTTGCTTTTAAGATGTTTAAACTCGTAGAAAATCAATGTGCGTACGAAGAAGGTTTTGTTATCACAAAAATGTGATGTTTTTAATTAATTATTATTAACAAACTGAAATTATTAACTATAATGTTTTAAAATATTTGTTTATTTATAACGATCTAAACTCTCTAAAACATACAAAAACAATATCAAAATTCTCGTAACAACAAAGTAAAAAATTTAAACACAAGCATACAATATTAAAGTCAAAATATATTTATTTTATACAAGAACCAGTATTTTCTCTCGTCCTAAACGACCCAAGCTGTTATTGTTTAAAACGTGACTCAAATATCATAATTTGAATCAAACGTAATGAGGTAAGATGCATTTTAATAACTTATTAAATAAATTAAAGAACGTTCAAGCGTATCGGTTTCGCCCACAAAGGGTTCCGTACACAAGATTACTAGAGAAATTTTCAACGGGTCAGTCCTTAAATAACACGGCATCACAATGACTCTATTGCAAAATTACCCCATACCTATTTTGTAATGGATTCCTTTAAAAAGTATAGTTTTGGAATAGTTGCATATACATATATAGGAATACAATAATCATGCTACTTTCTCAATTATTCTAGTCTAGTATAAGAATTCTTGTTTATAAGGGCCATTTTATAACACTTGGTCTTGCGTCTTTGTTAAATAAACTGGCGAATTTTGCGTTGCGAAGATTTAAACTGCTACGTAACTAATATGGCTTTAGCCTTCCCTTATACAGTACGGTACCCGAAAGCCTCAGGAATAAAAACGTATCTGTATTAAAATTTTAAGCAATTTGTGGATTTTATTACAAATACTTACGTCATCTAATATTAAGCGGTCACCTCCATTATGTGACATTCGCTTGGTACGAATGCTTTGCGAACCTTTGAAAACGATAGACAGTATAGGTTCAATGATTCTTGTCATCTAAATTCAGAATTGGATATAAGAACATCATCGTCCCGTCCGGTCCCGTTATTATGTCCAACGCAATCTTTTTTTTCTGAAGGAACTTTTTTGACCTTCGACTCTTTGACTTTTTGAACTTGTTTTAGCGCTTATAAAGAATGTAAATTCTTGAAAAACAATGGTACTCTGTCAAAGAATCTTTCCTATGGAATGGTGTTACCGCTTCGGTGCGAGCCGACTTATTTTGGCTTGAAGACATATTTGTACCTTCATACTGAGTGAACTAAATACTATATTGTAGTTTTCTAAGCTACAGGCAAAATTAATGATTTCTAAAGATTACAAAACGAACTAATCTTTGCACTATAGAAACAAAGTTGTGGATTTTTATTAATAATATTATTATAATCGCAAATTCATATATATTCTTAAAGCTCCAAAAAACCATAAACATTACAAATTTAACATAAACAGTTGCAATAAGAAGCGAGACAAAATAAGGAACAAAAAAACCTAGTTTCCAAATAAGCGCATAATAAGTTATTTATTTAAAGAATTTTGAGCGGGAAATACGGTCATTGACCATTTTTGCTAAACGTAAACATACATGTTTCATCACAACATTCTCATTTGGCTCAGAAACTTGAAAAGGGCATAACCACTTTTTTAAATAACCTAAAAAGTTTCAATTATGACATAGTCGCGCCCAACCGTCTAATATAACTGCATGTCAAATCTCAGCTAAATATATTCGGTAGTTTTTGAGTAAAAAAGATATCCTAATGTACCTGCACAAACATTCGCATTTATAACATTATAGTACGAACGAAATCTTAACACTCATATAATAACTCAATATTGACTAACAGTTTGTTTGTTTGAACGAGCTTAGGATGTCATCTCGCCGAGATTTTGCGTACCTACTGTAAATTGTACGGTATGTACACAACTAGGGTAGTAGGCGAGTAGGGTAACAAAAAAACCCTAAAAATTGTAGCTATGTTGAAAAAAAAAATTCTATGGATAAAACTCCGAATTTTTATTAATTAAGTAAACTAACTCCTGAATTTTATCAATTTGAAAGCTATTTTACTAATAAGAAGTAAAAATTTCCTAGTCTCTGCACCTGCTCGTTTGACCCCTATGTTATAAAGAAATGATATAAGATTTCTGGTAGGATTAGTACAGCCTCAAAGAAGTCGCATTGAACCGACTAGTACTGAATATAAATAAATAAATATTTTCAGGACATTTATACACAGCGCCAATTAGTTCCAAGCTTACCAGAAGCTTGTGTTATGACTTATGGCAACTAGATAACGGAATAAATTACATATCTTTTCTTTTGTAAATACATACATACAATACAAGAATATATATTTTTATAGTTGGGTCTAGTGGTAAAATACAATAAAACACAGTATTAGTAATTATCTCACGTTTACTCTCGGTCAAGTTTACATCAATAGATATTACGTAAATATAATCTTGATAATGAAGCAATCGTTATAAATAAATACGTTTTACAAAACATTCGTTGCATCACATTCGTTCTACATCGCGATAAGTTTTATAATAGTTGAATTGCTTAACCGTATCTTTATTTCATAGCTCGTTTAACTCTTAAAGTTAACTCTTTATATGAACCATAGTTATGTAATACGCTAATTAAATAACACTAGTTTAATTCAGTCACGAAATAAATATTTTCCTAAAATAAATTGTTAATGAATCTATTAATTTGTCTGTATGTCTTCCTTGGTCTGTTGAAGTAGCTGGCCACGACGTTCCCGAAGCCTGCAGCGGCAGACGAAACTACATTCTGTAAGGGTCTGTTGTTAAAGCCCTGGTTGAAAGGTTGGTATCCGTTGTAACCGTTGTTGAAATTGTTCGGAATATATCCGCCTTGGCCGTAGCCATTGTAACCGCCTTGACCGTAACCATGTCCGCCTTGACCGTGACCATGTCCGCCCTGACCGTGACCGTGACCATGTCCACCGTGACCGTGACCGTGTCCACCATGTCCGTGACCGGATTGCACGGGCGCAGGAGCAGGAAGCCCTCCACAGCCGAAGAAATAATTAGTAACTGGCGCGTTCACATATGTGCTTGTATAATCGTTTGGGTATTTGTTGAATGTTCTTCCATAGCAAGGGTTGTTTTGATGTTTTTTCTTCTTCCTGTGTTTTCTGCCGACGTCATCGTAGTCCGCCTCTAGATCTCTTGAAGCTTCCTCTTGAGAAAATACAATGGCTAAGGAGCATTGTAGGAGAAGAAATATAAACAAAGATTTCTGTAAAAAAAAAACAAAAACATTAGTTTTGTTTGGTTATAAGATAAAAATGTTTGAAACTAGAAATAATGGGATCTTAAAAAGGAACGTAAATTTACGTGGACGTGGACGTGAATTTAGTTCAAATACAATTAGATGAACTATTTCTTATCTGTAATTATGTTAAGTGCTTACTTATATAACCTATAATGTATTGTACAAACAGCGCGAAAAATAATTCGTGGAAGAGTCGGCGAGCAAATATTATCGTCTGTATAGAAATATTTTTTATGAAAATATTTACTTATAATGTATGTAAAAGTCGTATTGACACATTCGCTTCTATTTCAATTCTAAGAACATCCATTTATCTATCAATCAATATATAATTAAACATACTTCTTAAATTACCGATTTATTATTGTCTGTGCTTGTATATAAAATTCGTATTTCAAAATGTATTCATAAAAAGCATTTTACACTATAACTATTGTACATAAGTCTATGAAGCCAATATATTGCTAGGAAATTTTATGTTCCGTCTAATTTTTGATTAAGAGAGTTATAAAATATTTTAAAAAATAAATTAATATTTTATAATAGATAATATATTATCCATGTTTTTTATTCTAAAACAAGAAATTATTGAAATGAATGCAACGGTTTTCTACGTACAAGCGATATAGCTTGACAAATTTTTTATTGTTAATCTCAACAACTACAAACTCGCAAACGTTTTATACAATAAAAAAGTCGCACCAAAATCGCATAGCCTTATAAATATATACTATAATATAATAAGTACATACAATAATATTTTTGAATGTACTCACCATTTTGAGAGTTCTCTAAGGTCTGGTAGTTCAAAACACACTGTCTCAATTGAGAGATAGATTTAAAAGTGAAAGTGGGATCCCAAGCGAAGTATTGCATAGCGATTCGTTATATTATATGGGGATTTTTATTAAGTAATAACATTTCAAGGCTGGACTTGAAACGGAGATTGTTGAAGCACTATTACTTGTATTTCTAATGTAGTGGGTAAGTATTTCTTACTTAGTGCCTGTTTTAATAGAGACATCTTGGACGGAATAACCCAGTGGTCGAGGTTTGAAACTTTTGTTAATTAAAGACAAAAATAAATTAATAATTTTCTAACAAATAATACGTTATTAAATAACCTCCTTATGGTGTTAAGGCTAAACTAATTTATGAAATTATAGAATTCATTTTTTTTAGAATATAATATGAATTTCAAAACATTCAAACAAAGAAATCTATGTACCTAACATTCAGAACTTGTTATTAACGTATAGTTAAGAATATTCATATATTATATTGAAGATAATTTTGTGTAGAACCTTTGAGTAAGAACGTCAAGGTTTAAATGTTGGTGTTTCCACAATTACGAAAACGTCTGCAGCGGATTTTCCCAAATTGAACAACACTGATGCTATTAAATATGCTTTCGCAATATTTCAATTCAGAAATTCGAGAGGAAGTTTCAGTATAATATAATCTATTATGTTAAAATGAATCGCAAAATGTGTTATTAAGCGCATAACTCGATAACAGCTGAACCGATTTTAATAAGTCTTTTTTAGGATACTCCTGGATGCATGAGAATGGTTTTTCAAAAATGTACCTAGTACACCTACACTCTACACGAGTATAAGGTTTTGGATAAGTACAGCGTAAACTAAGTCGCGTTGGCGCAGCTAGTTTAAAAAGAAAAATTTCCGACGGCGTAAAATTAAATACATTTTCTCACCGACGAAAATACGACATATATATCTCTATGTCTCCAAGAAATGAACACAACATTAAAATATTAAACAAGTGAGTGTCTTAACACAATAAAAAGTGTAGTCTATATTTCACACTCAAGCGTTTCACTTGACCGCCTTAGCGAAGCTGTCCTTGCCCTAGTGCCTATATCTAGAATCTAGATAGATTCTAGACTTCCCGTCTGTAGCCTACCTGTCGCTGAGCGAAGCCGCGCTGCCGGTTATGTGACTGACCCTTACTTTTTCTTCCTTCATCTGAAAATAATAATTATAATATATTTCTGGATTTTTAAGCGCCATCTAGTCCCCAACTAAGCAGAGCTTGTGTTATTGAAACTATACTACGGAAAGAATACATTATTTTTCTTTGTATATGCTTATAGTTTAGATAATTATATAATAACTATTAAATTATATCTATATACGAAATGAAAACACATTTTACTTTCTGCGAAGCAACTTTATTTTTTTACTTTTTAGTTTGAAGTCGGTGTTAAAAATTATTTTATTTACAGTCAGGAATGGGTCCTCGGGGCCTCGGAGGAAAGGAGAAAGAGGTTGTGTCGGACATCTACCGACCATAACCTCACTGTGTTCATGTGGACAGCTTCTCAGACTCTTTCACTTCAACTTTACGATATAAAGCAACTCTTTTTAAAAAAGTCTTTAAGATGCATTTTTCTATTATTTTTCCGACTTCTCATTTAAGTTACATATTCTTATCACGTGTGCTTGAAATGTTATAAATATTAAACAAATCAACTTTAATATGCAATTATTTTCAATGTAGCTCTCGTGTTAAAAGTCTCAACAATTATATTTTATATCTATTCTTTACTTAGTAATTACTAGCTGTTGCTCGCGACTTCGTCCCCGTCGGATCTATTTCTATTATTATGTTATAGTGAGTCAATCTTAGAAGATAGACAAATACTGTCGCGGACTTTTTTTTAAATCATTTAAAAAGGAATAATTCTTTCATACATATTATTTTTGTATCTTGAACCGTTTTCGCAGCGCACGTAAAGGAAGCCCTCAAAGATGAAGAATTTTCCCCGTTTTTCCATATTTTCCATTACATCTTCGCTCCTTTTAGTCGCAGCGTGATGTTATGTAGCCTAAAGCCTTCCTCGATAAATGGTCAATTCAATAAAAAAAGAATTTTTCAATTCGAACCAGTAGATCCTGAGATTAGCGCGTTCAAACAAACAAACTCTTCAGCTTTATATATTAGTATATAGATTACTATTAAGGATATAAAAAATATAATAAAAATATCGTTTACAATGTTATAAGAAACCTTGTTTGTTACTTTTTTTAATAAAAGTGGCGTTAATTTATATTTATCACTTTTATAAGGATCTTCCTGTGTAGGCATGTAGTCCTTAACATTGATACTTCGCACCGAGGACAAGGGCGAAAACAGGATAATTTAAAAACATATCAACACCAAGACTCGACTTAAACTATAGATTTGCATAGAACCTACATAAATATGTCTCTCAACTGTTTTTCCTTCTTGAATCTAGTGAGTTTTTATGTCATTAGGACATAATTTATACATAATAAAATTCAAGCTAGTATAAACAAATTTATTTTAAAACATCTGAATCAAATTAAATAATAAACCTTGCTAAGTCAAAATATTCACACTTTAGAATAATGCCGGCTCATTCCGCGTTAAAATTGACGTTTAATTTTCAGTGTACTAAACAGCTGAAGGGATGTAGCATCGCATATAGCAAAAAGACTGCAATGGTAAAATTTTTATAAGCCATAATAACCCTGAAGCTAACTATGGTACCTAATAGCGTTCAAACAAGTTAAGTTTTTGATCTAATCTTAATAGTTCTGTATTGTGGTGGAGCAAGCAACGTAATGACTTTACAAAAAAACTGATTTATCTACAAGATTACTATCCCTTTAAAAAAACCACCAATCCTTACTTAATTCGCTTTAGTGGCAATTTTGTAAACATCGAAAACTCTTGTATCGAATTTCTAATGTCTTTAAGATTTCGTCGACGTCTTTTATTACGAGGACGTAAATTATGCGGCTAAAACCGAGCGTGCGGCTAGTATAGACAATATACTCGTCATAGAAACATCTAATTTCTGCTAGTTCCACGGAGATGATGTCACTTGTTTTACTCGTACTGCACGATCGAGTCGAATCTGCGACCCTGTGACTGCTGACACGTTGAGTGGTCATTTCCTGTATTTAAGTGTGCATTATCGTTCTCTTACGTTTCGTATTCAACACTTGAACGGTCAATTTTTATCGCTCAAAGTCTGCTGGAAAAAGGATACTCGTGTCATTATTTTGTTTCGGCTCGTAACGAAGCGCACGGGTACAAGATCAGAAGAGTGAATAATTTGGCTATCCTAAAAGGAGAGTTGGCCATTTCGGACTACAAACAACCAAATTATACAATCCTTATCGTCAAGACACTTTACTTGTTTAACAAGATGTTCTATTCACATATCATATTATAACTCGCTCTTCTTGAAAAATCGATATATACCTATGTTTATATATCAGATCTGTTGTATAAGGATAAGAAAATAAATTATATGATTGTACCAACCTCCGTGTAAATTACATGATGCTACATATATTAATATATAAGTTAATACTTAGCAATATCTTTACTGAATCTACCTACATCATTAGGACATTAGTCCTAGTATCTATACATATATCTATAAGTAAAAGTTCTGGGTAGCACTGCATTGGTTATGGCCTGGCGTGTCTTTTACCATCAGTCCAGCTCGTCTCACCACTTCATACAATAAAAAAAAGAATAAATATATTTTTGAACAAAACAGAAAAATGCCGAAAGGTGTAGGTCTAATAGTTTTTGTACTCCTAGTCAAAGTTTCAAAGGATGTTATTTGATTTGAAAATAAAATAATTTTATAACAGGAATGAGATACTTTCTCCCGGTGATCCTTTTCCAATGTTTCCTTGAAAACCTTTCCTTAAACCCGACGCATTAACTCTAGTAATATAAACACTTTTATTAAGAATTATTATTATTTAATAAGTCTTTAAACTTCTAAAATTAACAAAAGTGCGCATTAAAAAGATTTACCACGTACCACCACCTTCTGAAATATATATTGTATAGCGTATTTTAGATGCAATACTACTTGTTTTATTTCATAAAAGCCGGCAACTCATTCATGAACCGACTTTTTATAGGCGGTGTTGATCACTCGACTCTATTAACAAATGAAATTCGTTCAAAAACAAATACGTCTACTGTAATAGGCTACTTATAGCTTACAGCATACAAAAATATTTCACTAATCGTGTAATTTTCCAAATACATTTTTTGTGTGTTTATGTATGTGTACCTATCTATTCACGTCAACTATACACGTCAGGTTCAATCACAATCACAATGCAATCATCATTAGAGGTCATATCACAACGCGTCTAACTAAATTGCGGGGAATTACTTGAAATTAACTTAAATACCTCGTAATGTATCAAGTACTTAACTTAGATGTTATCTGTGTTCACTCAGCGTCACACATTTGTTAATTGGTATTCATATTAAGTAAGTTCGTATATTAACGAAAAGTATTATATTATTATAATTATATTATTATTATAATAGTATTATATTAAAAGTAACTGTAGGTATACCGCGAGAAAACTTTTTTTTTTCATTCAAAACTAATATTCCCTTATATGAATGAGTGATAAGAAACGGATATTTTTTGGAATAATTTTTATTAATATTTAGGTTAAAATTTAGACTACGTAAAATGTTATTTGTATATTTTCTGTCGCTATATCAAGAAACACCGAAAAATAGATACGTACTAAGGTACTAAGTGAACCTCAATAGCATTTTTTCCTTTATTGTCTATTAATATTTAAGCTTAGTCTCTCCATATATAAATCAACTATTATTTATAATAATATTTAATTAAACACCCTTTAATTCCAAAGCTGATAAATAAACAAAACTTGTTTTTTTTTGTTTTTGTTTACAGTTTTATTTATTTAAATGTTAAAATTATATAAAGAAAAACAACGAATTCGCCGTTCTTTATATATGTATAGTATGCGTCATTTATGTTTAGCGCTGGACGAGAATAGCTGCGCATCGCTAGAATCGCGCTCGTAATTGATGTATTGGTGTTAGAAAGACAACACGACTGGGACAACAAACCAACGTATCGAGGTAACCGCGCCGTTACCTCGATACCTTATTTTTGACTTCTGCACAGGTTTCGTTCAGCGCTAAAGATTCGCGACGCGTACTATTATACCTACGAGTAATTATTATACATGACCAACTTTTTATGTACATATTTTTCCCACAGATAGGAATTATATAGGTATGCCAATTAAAATAATCGCATTATAAAGTAAATTGTCGTCGTATTCTGTGGAAAATCATGATTAGTTTCTGCGACACGGTCTGCGGTACGCGTTTAATCGACTTTTATATTCACATTCTTCAGTTTTACGAAGGCTTTATGTAACCGTTCTAATGTATAAAGTTTTCTTTTACTTTATCTATGATTTTTTTTAATAAGCGTACTGGCCGGGAATTTTTATTTCTTTTTTGGCAGAACTACATAAGAATGACTTTTTGACTTAAAAAACTCTTTTGTTTTTTTTTAGGTCAGAGACAAAAGACGACTTTTTACTTTTTAATGAAAGAAATTACAAACAATATTCTATTTTCAAAATATAATGCTTATTATTTTTTAAAAGGATTGACGAAACGTGTACCATTTGTTATATTTATATAATTCGTTTTAGTCTATTTGATATAATTATAAGGAGAAAATCCTTACATGATATAAAATCAAAAATGTTCACATTATTAAAACTTAATTAAATGGAACAACTTTTAAAAAAATAATACGAGATGCTTTTTGACAAAAGTACGAAGTAAAGTAAACAACTATACTCCTTAATATATTGATATGGATTTTGAGAAACCTGAAAATAAATTCTGACGCTGCGTTGACTCATTTTAACGATCAGACATGTCTTATCCTCGTGAACATCTGACAAGCAAGTTAGCTAATGTCCACTATAAATAGCAAAATGCAACAGTATTATTTGATTAGTTTTGTTTTATATTAGCTTCTAAACGCTTTTTACATATTTAGATTCCTCTCAGTATTAATCTGCATAACAACCTAAAATTTAATTGACTTATTTATCGATTTTAAACTACATTATTTTAATAGGATATAGTAAATATTTTTTGTATAATAGTACTTGAAATAAAGCCTATAGCAATTAAATCATTTTCAACATATCTATCTGAGTCAAAAGTTTAAAAATTAACGGCTATATTGTAGATGTTAAACTGAACTGTAAAGAATGGACTGCACTGACGAAACATACCGTTTGACAAAATGCACTTGATTGCGAATATTTATACAATCGAAAGGTTATTGACCGGATCAATATGCTCGCTGCATGCAATCAATTACCCAAGTAAGGGTTTCATACGTTGTTTGACAAAACAACTCTTTGATGTTTCTGTTCGCCTGGTACATGGTCGTTATATTTATAAATATTTATGTATGTGAGTATATTTAAATTAAAGGCACAATATAAATAATTAATTATCATATTAGGTATCATTAATTATGACAATTCATTTATGATTGTGGTAAAAATTATTTGTCTGGCGTTAATTTTTGTTTATTATTTTGATATAGGTAGTTGTCGTAGTTTTAATAAATTATACCCTCGAGAAGGACGCTGGTATCCGCAACAGGATATCCCCCCGTAAAAAAAAATATTAAATAAATTATCCGAACGTATTAAACAGTAAGAAAACTTGTAAATTCTTCAATTTGACATTTTTTGTATGAGGCTTTATACGAGTACTAGCTGTTGCCCGCGACTCCGTCCGCGTTTACTTTCATAAAAAAATATTCCATTGGAAACTGGATAAAAAGTATCCTATGTCCTTATCCTGGTTCTAAACTACATCCCCACCAATTTTCAGCAAAATCAGTTGAGCCGTTATCGAGTTATAAGTGAAGTAACTAACACCACTTTCTTTTATATATATAGATTACGCAAAAAATACACAAGGACAGTTTTTGTTAGTGTTAATTAGTGTTTAAATAAACAAAAACTGCGCTCATATATTACTACACACTTTGTGTTAGGTACACAAAGTGTAGTGTGTATTTGTACACATAGTTCTTATTTACAAACATACAAAACGGTAGAATGCTGTCAAAACTTAAGGAAACTCGCTTTATTTCATCATGAACATTAATTATCAATATCCATAAAAGATACTATTTAATATTCATAAAACTTACATTTAAGAGTCTTAGTAGGAAAAACATTAATCGTTCTAGGTATGCAAATGACTACCTTTAAGTAATTTTATTGTCCATTGTATAAATTATGGGTAAATTTCAATCACTACCTATGTTTATTTGTAACAAACAACTAACTTTTACATTTTCCTTCTTTCCGTTACAAAGAATAAATGAATAATTAATAAACCTTCTCGCTGTCATGTGTCAAAATAAAAAAAAAATAATTTCCTTGTTTTTTTTTTTTAATTACTAGCACAATAAAGTTTAGTTAGTTACAAGTTACAAGTTTTTCACATTATATGTTGTGCCGGAAAATATAATAAATGATTGTACTTTACTCGGGTAAAACTGTATGCCATAGCCAGTTAGTAGCGTCACGAATCTTTAGCGCTGAACGAAACCTGCGCAGAAGTCAAAAATAAGGTATCGAGGGGACGGCACGGCGCGCGGGGCGCGTGATCTTCGGGTGCGCGAGTGTTGATTGGTTCCCCAGTCGTGTTGTCTCTCTCGCACCAATACGCCAATTACAAGCGCGATTCTACCGATGCGCAGCTATTCTCGTCCAGCGCTAAACATTCGTGACGCGACCCATACATAATACAAATAATTGATCAGCCTTTTTTCGTCTACCTCATTACATAGTATAAAATAAAGTTGCTTTCTGATTGTCATTTTGTATGCTCAAATCTCTAAAACTCCGCAACGGACTTTCATGCTGGTTTTTATCAGATAGTAATTTAAGAGGAATCTTGTATGTATAAATAAAAAACTGTATGTATAAATGCGGATAAAACCATGCAGCTAGTATTAGTCCGGTTAATTTAGACTAAAAAATGAGAGTGAAGTTGAAAGGGGAATGATGGGGAACTTGTTTATACATAATTATGTTTTGAACAATTTCACTAAAATTCAGCTTGTTGGGACTTTATGTAACTTCAAATGTCTAAATTGACCGGACTATATGTATAAATCCACAATATTGTACATCCAAATTGGAAAGAGAGCATCGACTAATTTCGGCTTGACAGAGTGTTATCTCTTTTACACGAACTTGCAGCCATAGACGAGTATCACGTTATAAAGGCGTTTTGAAGCTAAAGAAAGAATTAAACCATTTTAACCTAAATGTGTATAATAATTAAATATAAATAAATAAATATAAATATTTTCAGGACATTTATACACAGCGCCATCTAGTTCCAAGCTAAGCCGAAGCTTGTATTATGGCAACTAGATAACGGAATAAATTACATATACATACTTTTCTTTTGTAAATACATACATACAATACATATCAACACCCAGACCCCAGAAAAATACAAATGTAAATTACAAATATATTTTTCCGGTGTGGGAATCGAATCCACAACCCTTCGCGCAGAAAGCAGTTGTGCTACCACTGCGCCAAGCGGTCGTCAAAATAATAATGTTTTAAGTAAATAGATAAAACCTGTCACATGCGTGTTAATCATAATAAAAATATGATGAACGTATGTAAACACTACACCTCGTAATTTTCCAAATCTAATGTCAACAAACTTAAAAATGTAGAATATTTTTATCCATATCGTTTGCTTGAGTTATTTCAGAGGATAAGTGCTGGAAAAAATATTTTATTTTCCTTATATTATCTACGTTGAGATTTAGGAATTCATATTTTACTTATTTATATAGTTTGTTCCTCTGTAATCCTATATAAGATTCGATCTTTATTTTTTCCAGAACGAAAGGCAATAATAAGGACTACTATTACAAATCCGAAAGGCTAGGTCTGAGTATTAAAATAAATCTTAAAAGACGTATATATTACATGCTTGCTGTTACCCGCGACTCTGTCCGCGTGGACTTTCATATAAACTTTGACATCCCCTTTCCCTCTTATAACCCTTTTTTCCAGTTAAAAGTAGCATATGTTACTGTCCATCTCTTCAACTAACTGTACGCCAAAAATCAGATCGATTGATTGCCTAGCTACGGCGTGAAGGAAGGACAAACAAACAAAGAAACACACTCACATTTATAATATTAGTATGGATTGTACTAGCACTTAATAATTATGTCAAGAGATGTTCATGTTTTTGAAGACATATAAGTGCGATGCATATAAAGATATATTATATAAGTATATAAAGTAGGTATGTAATTTGATAAATGAAAAAAATTCGTTACGATTTGTCTATCAACGATTGTGTTCTTAATAGAATGTTTGAGCGCAGTATATAATATACCTATATATTTAATAATAATATTTAATTTAACTTCTGAAAACCGTGTTACACGTGCAAGATTATTCGACTTCATAATAACGAAAATAAAGTAATTACTATTAAAATTCAAACAGTCGTTGTCGAATTATGTCGTATAAAATTAATAATATTGTATGGATAGACATATAATCTTTAAGCACAAATAAGTAGTCGATTTTAAAGCAAAGAACGTTCACATTATCATCAAATGTAATTTATCGTTTCATTGTTTCAAATGTATGAATGGTTCTATTATGACGTTTAAACTTAGCTCGCCCCCCAGTCTCGTCCGCGTATCCGTGTCGTTTAACGTAATTTTAAAAAGCTGATACAATTTATCAAACAAGAAGAAGAAGTATCTCAACTGAACTGCCCTTGTTCGGAGGGAATTTTTTGAAAATCTTGTCCAGTATACAGGGGGTGGGTTAAAAACCCCTTTTGATCCTCGACGCACTTCGTGGAGCGCTCAGGGAGTTGATGAAAACTGTTTCACATACTTTCCAACTTAACTATGTATAATCTATATCTCTACTTAATATATAAAGCTGAAGAGTTTGTTTGTTTGAACGCGCTATTCTCGGGGCCTGCTGGTTCGAATTAAAAATATATTTTATATTGAATAGACAATTTTTCGAGGAAGGCTTTAGGCTACATAACATCACGCTGCGACTAAAAGAAGCGAAGAAATAATGGAATAAAATAATTTTTAACAAAAAATAAACCGACTTCAAACTAAAAAGCAAAAAATAAATTTGCATCCCACAAAGTAATACGAATTTTCATTTAGTATATAGAAATGATTTAATAGATATTTTATAATTTTGAAGTCGGTACCAAGTACAAAGATTCAACCAAACGAACACT
>JADANM010005835.1:992810-1004444 GCA_026213755.1 Eurema hecabe
GGAATGTGGGTAACATTCCGAATTGCTGCTAAATTCCTCATCCGCACTGCACGTAGTAACGTAACCAGTAGGTTTTACAACCTACTGGAGCTGCCAGCTGTCAAGTTGGTGCGGATGGTATTACACCATCCGCACCAACTTGACAGCTGGCAGCCTTCCACAATGGGCTTTAAAGAAAAGCACCAGCACCTTGTGGAATCAGCTCTTTACGACATATGGTATTCCAAGAAGAGAGCGTATATCTTTAAAGAGACCGGCAACTCACTCTAGAAACGTTGAGCTATATGACTGTTCATGACCAATTTTCGTCAGGTGGCTCGCAGGCTCCTCAACACTATCGACTCGCTTTTGAGAACTAATCACCAGTTTCAAGCCCTAAATAGAAGTGCCTTACTATTTTTCGTGTGTAAAGTGTTATCTTGTCTTTGGATATTTTATGGGTTCTGCCTATGACATAAATTTTAAACTCCGATTGTTTCGATACAACGTTTACCACTCTTTAAAACTATGACTACATGCTGTTCTTTTTTGTTTTCAACAGTTTTTAAGATTGTTTAAATATTTCTTGATAGCGATAAAAGACAATGCAACAGTCTGTATCAAGTATCTATAACAATAAATCGAAGCGGAAATATCTGAGAGACAGCAAAAAATAGCAACAAAACCTTCTATAATAACTTCAAGCTTTTTTAGACTTGATTAATTTTTATTTCCGTAAGCAAGTCATAATGAAATATATTTTTTGGTTAAGTTTATTATAATAGGTAGCTTCCTATTAACGGTTGTATCAATTTTAAACTTGGCTTGGTAGCCTTCTCCGTCGGTCGTAGAAGAATAATTGTTTACGAAAACCTAGATCTTTCTTGTTGCGAAAGAGTATGCGAAGCTGCCCGTGATCTCTCTTTTTTTTAACAGTGAGAGATCCTTACAAGTACCGCGTCCTCCTCGAGGGAGAGCGTAAGGCGTAGTGGTGCTACCGGCTGAAAACCCACCGGTGTTCCTCCGCACTCCCCGACCATCCCGAGTCGAGAATGCGACTCACAGTATTACGCGAGTGTGCGTGACCCTTACCAGCTCCAGAAAGACGGAACATAGTAAGGTTTTAGTAGGTAGAAGTCCAAAGACATTCCCCGAAAGTCGAAACCCAAGGTATCCCAACTATAAAGAAATAACTAGTTCTAAATATTGTGTTACTTTACTATCGTTATTGTTAAAAAAAAGTTAGTTTTAGTTTAATTAGTGCCTTAAAAGTACGATAACAATTCAAATATGAAATATTAACGATAACCTTTATATTTAATAGCAAATATGACTTTATACCTAGAGTTAATATAAAACCTATGACAATTCCTAGTAAAACACCAGCCTTTTGTTTTAATATTGGTTTAAAAAATCGAAAGATTACTTACTTACCATGTACCTAACTCTCAAAGTATTCCTCTTATAACTTAATTTATTATTAATTTATTATAAGTATTTTATTCAAATCGCAGTGCAACCGTATTTATAAACAACAAAAATAACATCAAATGTTTGTAAACAAAAAAAAATACAAACCGACAATGCATTCTTAATAATATTGTCATAAAAGTTGTAACATCAATTAAATGATACATATCTTTCTTCTATCGTATTATTTCTATTATCTGCATCCTGGATATTAATTTAAATTTTATTTTTTAATTATTATAATCGAGTCAATAACATAATTAATACTTAAAATAAATGCATGTCAGTCAAATCGCTAAGCGTATAAAAACATTTGTAACACTTACGATTCAATATATTCCGATGCGTGTGTTTGTATGCGTATGCGCAACGACATTACACAGTGGTAAACGACTCGAGACTGAATGACTTATTTTTCCGCGACACAACGCAAATCAAAGGCATCAGTGCCTTTAATGGTACGGAAGCTTTGATTAAGAGTTAGGTCTGCTTTGGTTAAGTAAAATAAGATTACTTAATAGAATAAGTGGTAAAAGTAAATATTTTTATTGATAACTCTGCTGATTCCTGTTTTGGATATTTAGTTATTTAGGACAGAGACAATTCTAAGGTATATTTTGGTCGGTGGTGATGTTAAGTTAGGTACGTCGCTTTCTTCCGTCTGTGTCTATGTATGCTTAAATCTTTGAAACTAGGCAACCGATTTTCATGTGGTTTTTTTTATCATATAGAGTGATTCAAGAGGAAGGTAAAGTAAGTCTGTCTGTCTGTCTGTATTTCCAACACGCCAAAACTACTGAACTGATTAGAACGAAATTTGGTACAAAGATAGTCTAGAGCCTGGGGAAGGACATATTAAGCTACTTTATAACTGAAAAAAGGGTTATAAGGGGGAAGAAGGGGTTTGAAACTTTTTATAATTTAACGCTTTCACGGCCAAACCGCTCAACCGATTACCTAAAGGTAAGACCGTAAGACGTCCTAATTAGGATGTTTTTGTGTCTTCAAATTTTTGCGCTTATAACGTAGATATCTCTTTAATATAATATCATTGGCTTAGATAAATTTAGGACCGACTAATAAAACAATATAAAAAATCAACTCAGCTTATTCATCTGATTTTTAAAAAATCTAACTTTATTGCGAACTTTTAAATATCTCGGCGTAATAGGCGGATTCCATTAGGTAATGTATATTTTACACCTAAGTTAATAAGTCACTCTTAATTATAATTTTATTATATTTTCCTTTAAGAAATGGATTGTCAAATCCGTGTAGCACTTAGCTATAGGAAATTCCCAACATATACATAAATAATTAATTTAAAACACAATTAAAAATAATGGTGATATGATTAATAGAGTTATTAACTTTATTACTTTATTGAGATCTGGGTATTAATACTGGCTAATAGAAGTTTAAGCTATTTGTTGTTTTGATAAGGCGAGATGGAATTTTTTCACTTCACGCCAAAACTACTGAACCGATTATAATGAAATTTGGTACACAGATGGTCTAGAGCCTGAGATAAAACATAGGCTACTTTTTAACTAAAAAAACGGTTATAAGGGGGAGAAAGGGGAAGTTAAAGTTTATATGAAAGTCCACGCGGACGGAGTCGCGGGCAACAGCTAGTAGTCTATAAGCGGTAAATCCATGCCGTTAGTTGAATTTGACCGGCTCACAGAAAACCGGCGGCAGTAGTATTAAAGTCAAGTACCTAGTTGCATCGCATCAGAGATGTTATTTCAATCCATTAATAAGTAAAAGAAAGGAGGCCCATTTCCTTACGTGTCTTCTTTATTTTCTTTGACAAATTACAAGCACTAAGCTTTGTAGTTGTCCATGTCAAGGGCGGAGACAGTTATTCTTCTGTTCAGATTTCTATTATACAAAAATTTTCTTACCGTTGACCTAGTATATACCTAGATTTACAGAAAACGTGTGACTCATATAGGTGTTTTTTGTAGTGTGTTTGACAACATTATGCTAGATCTACAAATCAGATATTCCTAACCTCTAAGTTTCGTCGGTGCCTGTTGTAGGTAAGTTTTTGATTAGAACTCTATCAGAAGACCAGAACCAATTACTCTAAAGTGTTGGGTTACATAAGGCCTTTTTCTCACCGTTCGTAACAGTCATTGGCGCGATTTATTTCATCACAAGACTCTTGTTCCGAGTACCGTTACGTAGTGTCAGGGTACACGTGCTGTGGGTCATCAATTGATAATAGAATTCTATATATAATAATATCTATAATGGTGAACAGTTTGTTTGAATTCGCTAAATACAGGTGTTAACTAAGAAATTCATGTCCGAGCTTGAAGGGTAATATTATTCCTAAAATCATTTTCGTATCAAATAAATAATAAAATCTATTAGTTTGTAGTGCAAAAATTATCTTAATTCAAGGAATGCCAATGCTGGCAACACACCTACAGTTCGTAGACCCCTTTATTCGCTATCTGCTAATTCATAACCCAAAAAAGATATTTCTATTTCGCACCTTAAAGTCGTATATCATTTTGTTGTGAAGTTTATTATTAATTTATAACAATAGCAAAATATGAACCTACCCACCATATACGTAGGTTCACGGATCACGGTAAAGATGCTATATAAGTAGAATTTGTAGGGAAATACTTGAAATATATACTTGGTAATATTGTAGAGAAATACTCACACATGCCTGACGATTCAATACTCTACTATCTAATAGGCTTCTAAAGGTGTATCTTAGATGTGTTATATTTATTTACAATCTAGACCAAACACAAAACATGTTCAAAAATTATTTGCTTTATTGTAGGAAACTCCGAGCTGTAGTTAATAAGGATATTGTGGCCCCAGATAGAACTGTTATGTATATGGTCTTTTCAAGAAAAAAAAATTGAAAAACAACAAAATCATACAAATATTTTTTTAAATATACATATTTTTATTATATTTCCTTTAATGGTAGGTAATTTTTGACATTTCAGTACATAATTTAAATTAAATATAACTAGACTTACATGGATATACAATCGTTAAGGAGTAACAAAAGTATCGTAAGACAAACTTATAAACAAGTTGGCGATTCGTACGATACCAGAACAATTGACTTACGACTTTAATAGTTAAGTCTAGATTAAGTTTAACACTTTGAAATATTTATAAAAAAGCAAAGATACTTGTGTAACAAAAGATATTAAGACAAAAAAAAATCTAGTTTAAATGAATTTTTTCAAACTACTTTGTAATGAAAACCTCAATAAGATAAAGAGCAATCCTTTTTTGTTTTATTTTCTGTAAAAACCAGCTTACAATATTTATATTCGTAATTATATCTTCTCATTCATACGCTCCTGCTTTTCAAACACAAAAATTTCCAAAATAAACCCAAAAACAATGATTTCTATATTAATATATATTTTAATGAAACACTTATTTTCATTTATACATTCTTAAACTTTAAATATTTGTTAGTATGTATATAAATACAGTTGAACCTTTTTTTTTTAAATTTAAAATTTTGATGATTTTTAATAATGTACCTTTTGAATAAAGGTTAACTTACACGATTCTGTGGCATAAGGCTGTGTTTACACAAACGCGGAGCGTATAGCTTTTGTAACAAAACGTTTCTAGTTATTAGATAAGGAAATATCTAAGACCACGAATATTTAATAAAATGCTTGCAAATAAAGTATATACAATTATTGTACATAATTGTTTTGTAATAATATATTGGAACGGTAATATGTATATTATAATGTAGCCTAGTTAGATAGAGATATTTAGAGACTTTCACTTTGACTTTGTATCCAATATATTGCTAAATATATTGATAAGAAAAAAACGCTTTACGCTCCGCTACTCGGTAATCGCAGTCTCAATCAAAACTGCTGCCTTTATGTTGATCGACATTCGGACATATTGTATGAAAAATCTATATAAAATACATTTACTTTTGACAATGTCAAGTATACCCAAATACTACGACTTAAAGTCAAAAGTCAAAGCAAAGACAAGCGGGCGAGCTAAATCCTTTATAATTTCTTTTAAACTTCATACTGTTAGAAAAAAAACAAAACCATTGTAAATGTGTATAATACTATAATTAACCTTAATTGTATTAGCACTTTAGGAAATACACACTTGAAAGTTATAATATTTATATAAAATAAAAATTCTACATTAACTAGGTATATGTAATTATTCAATTAAGTCTGCGTCATCTGATAAATCCTGAAAAAAAAAACAAATATTAACATTTCTGTAACTCCAACAGCCAACAAACCAACCACCCTCGTACTTCAAGAATACTAAAATAGAATTATCAAAATCGGTTCAGCTGTTATCGAGTTATGCACTGTGGTTATAATATAAAATATATATTTTTAAAGAAAATTACTAATACAGGCATTTTGAGTTTAAAAGAAGAATTATTTTTATAATTTATCATTATCATGTAATCTTGTTTTTTCACATAAATTTCAGTCGCTCTAATCAAATAATCAGAACAACTACATACAATTTGCTTTTATAAGTATTTCAAAACAGTTTTCTCGTTTATTAATGACATTTCATTTAACGACTTTCACTTTGACTTTGGCAACTCACCAAATTCTCCGGCTCGTCTCCGTCCAGCACTATGTCTTCGATCTCTCTGTCTATCTCCTCCATGATGTCGAGCGACTCTTTACGTTTTTGGTTCAATTTCGGCTCAGCAGTTTCTGAGCTGCCCGCTTCCTCTTGTGTTATTGTGCTGTGGGTAAATTATCGCATTTAGAAACAGTAATTTTTATATGTACGTAATGTATGTAGTTATAAAATAATTAAATCAATGTATGACGACAAAAAAATAAATGTCTGTCGGACAGATTAATAATGAATAATAGACATATTGTATTTTTTAGTTTAATTTTGATGCGGCGACGATCTATATACAATCGATTTAAGTAGACAAAATTGTCTACTTATACCTATTGTCTTGTAGCACTATAACGATTCAGTGTTACCATGTGTAGGTCAGTTGAATATTAGCCTCGATTTGATGAATCTAAGTAAAAAGCCACTCACACATCGGCGACGTCCGGCTTGTATATCCCCAGCTGTTCCAACAGCTGCTTCTCTTCGGCGAGATCGCGCTCAATGTTGCTGACCTTGCAGTTTTCCGGCAAGTGCTCCAATTGCGAGTGGTACGAGTAACCGGCCTGGCTTTGGAACCTCTCCAGGTCTAGCGATTCCTGAGATATATCACAATATACATTTTAAAAACATTATATCACGGGAAAAACTAAGACCAAAAGTTGTAACAACACTTTTTGCTATAGTTATATACTGTGGGGCGTGCGCATATTTCCGTGTATGTCTCCCTTTCTCTCATAGAAAGCAAGCAAGTTATTTACGGTTCGTCTTTCTAATTTGAAAAGTAAAATTTTATTACAATTCCTTCACTATTTAGGGGGCGTCCATAAATTACGTGAGGTGTTTTTTTTTTAATTTTCTGCCCCTCTTATTCTCCACTATGCAAATTGTTTTTTCTTTTTACATTATTATTGTAAAAAGAAAAAACAATTTGCATAGTGCTTTTATTTACGACTAGTTACGACGATTACGCTTAAGATTAAACCTTAAGCATTTACAATCTGGATTAAATAGACCAAAATAGTATATTTTTTGTTTCAATCAGAAAAAAAATTGCGTGATATTTGCCGAGACCCCCCTCTCTCCAACGTAAGATTAGATGAGATTAGACCGGACCCCCTCCCCCCTTAAACATCTCACGTAATTTATGGACGCCCCCTTATCCGATGGACTTCGTTCCATTCGTCTGTTCCTTGAGATCCTCTCATTTTTATAATGTATGTCTCATTTATTTTTTATTTCTTAGCTATGAAGACATAGGTCAGTCGCAATCTTATAAGTTATATATTGTATTTATTAAAAAATGTTGCTAGTACAAAAAATATCATACCATATACTCGGGGAACAGGTTCTCATAGTTGATGGGGTCGGCGAGGGACTGTCCCGATTTCTTGTTGGTCGCACTCACCGACTTCCGCCAAAGTCCCACCACTTCGTTCACTTTCGATGGAATGTACGATCTGCAAAAAAATGTTCATTTTCATTTTGAAAAGAGGTAAAGTAGCTTTTTTGATTTAATTTAAAAAAAAAGTAAGTATTTAACTGCTATATTTGGATTTTTAAACTTACATTCATCGAACAATTGATATTGGTAACGTCAAAGATTCTTATTCCCTCAATCTATTTAATTAATTGGTACTTAGACTACATCTAATTTAAATTAGACAACTCAATATTTAACAGTCGACAAGTAAAATTCGCTAGCTTGGTCAGAAAGACTATGGGTAATATAAGCAAAATTCTTCTATGCATCTCACAATGAAGGACTAAAGTACGACATGCAATCAACCGCATAATGGTGGTCACACACACCCTAGCACATGCCAGTTACTATAAAACTCACAAGAAATGAAAAAACCCTTACCACAACGAACTACCACACATTTCTGTTACACGTTGTATATATATACCTGGCAAAGAAGGCAGCTTCTGGTAGTTTGTTCCTCTTGATGAGGAGTTGCAGACACTCGTCCAGCTGGTTGAGTGTGAAGTGCGCTACGAAGGCGATGTTGTCCTCACCCTCCTCCGCTGACATGCGCGCCACGTCCTCCAGGAGGGTCTTGTCACCTGTTAATCGCGTACAAACATACAAACTGTTAATCGCATACCTCTTAGACCTTTAATAGAAAGAAAGAAGGAAACATTTCTTACAGAATACACTAGACATTTAACAATTAGACAAATTAACAATAATACATTTTTTTTCTTTTAAAGTATCCATCATCTGTCTTTCTTCTGTCTGTCCCTATTGATGCTTCAATCTTTTAAACTATAATAATAGATGTTGATGCAAGAGGAAAGGTTTATATGCGTGCGTATGTATATAGTAAATGCGTGCGAAGCCGGGGTTGGTCGCCATTTGTACATATAGTACTTTTGATAAAAATTAATGACTGATATCTAATTAAATAATAAATAATCTCACCAGTGCTGACAGCGAAGAGCAGCAAAGCGCTGTAGTCCTTAGCGTTTTGATAGCACGCTTTCGTGAGCTCGGTGTCCGCGGCCGCCGCCGCCGCCGCGCCCAGCCGAGACCATCTGATGGACATACATACACACATTCATACTTGCTTATAAATATATAATAAAGAGATAACTTTAATCTGTATAATATAGTAACATTGTAAATGAGTTATTTATATTCTGTAGACATTATATAATTTATTTATTTATTTCATATAATTATACTTCATAAAAGATTAACAATCTATACTAATCCATACTAATATTATAAATGCGAAAGTAACTGTCTGTCTGTCTTACGCTAAAACTACTGAACCGATTAGAACGAAATTTGGTACAAAGATAGTCTAGAGCCTGGGAAAGGACATAGGCTACTTTTTTTTAAATCATTCCCGAAAAGGTTGCGCGAGGGTTGAAACTTTTTATAATTTTACGCTTTCACGGCCAAACCGCTTGTAATGAAATTTGGTACGCAGATGGTCTAGAGCCTGAGATAAAAACATAGGCTATTTATTTTGCTGGAAAAAAAGGGTTATAAGGGGGGAAGAGGGGTCAATGTCTATATGAAAGTCCAGGCGGACGGAGTCACGGGCAACAGCTAGTATCAAACAAAAATATAATGTCACACAAATAATGGTCAGCTGTAAGTATTTTTTTCCATGCAACTATAGTCAATGCAAAATTTTAAAATGTATCCAACATTTTAAATAAACTGAGACTACTACGCGGCAATTTTACAAACAATCATATTTTTAAACTTAAAAATAACTCTGGTAGTAGCTTGCTAGCTATTAACACATTATCACAGCAACACCTTTGCACAATAGCTCTTTCACAGTATACTTTGCACATACTTTGACTTTACAATATACTTTGACTTTACACTACCACCACATTGCCTCACCCAACACGTACCTAGCAGCAGACGTCGCAGAAGGCTCTCCCTCAGCCACAGTAGCCTCCTCAGCCAGCAGCTGAGCCCGCTGCAACTCCCCCAGGGACAAGGCCAGTTCAAACTTATGCTCCGGCTCCGTTGACACAGCTAACGCTTGCTGCTTGAAGCCCTGTAGACAAATATTATGTTTATACAACTAATCTTAAAATATAAAAGGAGAAACTGACTGACTGACTGACATTTTAACGCGCAGCTTAAATGGCAGCTTAAATGTAGGCAGTTGAAATTTAGTAGAGACGTAGGTTAGGTACGGTAGAGGAGCACTAAGAAAGCAATTCCCGAAATTTATTTTATTTCTATTGTGTTTTAGTGTGTATTTGGATGTATGTTATATCATGAAGGTAGACGTGAATCTCACATCACTTGGAGTGTGGCAGATATTTTTTTTTTATGATATGAAGAGGGGAGACGAGCTGACGCACTCCTGATGGTAAGAGTAACGTCAGCCCATAGCCAATGCAGTGCTACCCGGAACTTTGCTATAGTCTTATTATTAAGTCTTATTAAATATTTGTCAGCCATTAAAGCGATAATCTATGTGTTTCCTTAAAATTTCCACTAACTACAAAATGTTACTAGCCAAACCCGATTCCAGGACAAACTAAACTATGTCCGTCCTACACACAACAACGCGAACTTGGTTTAGGGTTTGGCCTCAATATTTATATTATTAGCTAAGAATATAAATTAAATTAGTCTGACAATGAAATGCCAAAATTGAAGCCCTGTTGCTAAATATACAGATATAAGGTTTATAAATTACTGCAATAGAATAATATAAATCATTCATTCTTTACAAATTCTACACCAATTGAGTATGTGTGAGTGAACAGTGAAATATTTTAAGAGTTAAATTGTTTTAAAACAACAATATTTTGAGTAACTTTGACCTACAACTTTGTACCGACAATAGCTGGACCATTTTTTTTATTAATTATTAAGTCTCATAGAAGTAAACTAAGTTTAGGTATCGAACCTGCTTCTCCAAGAAATGCGCGACCCTAGTGCGATGGTCCTGTGGTATGGTGGGCAGGATACGGTCAGCTGTCTCGAAGTCGCGTCTCATCACCGCCGTCTGGTACACCAGCACCGGCAGGAGTAAGGAGTACGACACTATATTCAGCTCTTTGTCGTTCAAATACAACCTGGAATTTAAAGTTTTATTTATAGACTGATATTTATATACTTAGTATTGTGTTGGGTCGGTAAGTATTATGTTGTATGTACAAGTAGATTTGTTTTTTAATTTTATTTGATTGCATGAAGTTATTTAATATAACATGTACAGTCGAATACATGTTTTTATAAACACATTTCAATTTTTAACATTAATTTAACACTAAAACATTATATAAAAACAAGTGTCGTGACTATAGGAAAAACTTTTTTGCTTACCTATTCTCCTTAGACACGTATCCCAATATGTACATAGTGTGGTCAAGATGCGAAATGGTGACGATTTCGCCACCCACGTAGTAGTTTATTCTGTTCAGAGAGTTGGTGTATATGAAACAGTCGCCGACCCAGAGACCAGTTTTGACCACCTCGTTCACTTCGCCGACAACCTGATAGTAATTATTGTTTGAAAAATTAATAATCATATATTTCTTAGTAATATTAAAAATGCAAGTTTGGAATGTAGGTAGATAATAGACAGTGGAATTTAATCCAGGGTCTATATATATCGTAAACTCACTTCCTATATATTAACATAGGACACTTTTTATATGAAATCTAAAAAAATATTGATACTTATAAGTTAGTCAAGTGCAGTATTCAACTAGGCTACATAGAGAAACTTTTTTAAAGGTTATGGTATTACAAAACAACATCATTATCTGTTCAAAAGACAGTTTCTACAGAGAAGAATCGGCAAAAAACTCTGATAGTTCCTCTTTTAAAATAATAAGTTACAAATACAAATTAATTTCGATCTACTCGACGGTTGTCTTCTCAAGCACAACAAGGTTGCCGTACCAATTTTTTTCTTACTAGCTGTTACAAAATTAACGAAACTTGGATCCCCCTTTATAACCCTTTTTTTCAGTTAAAAAGTAGCCTATGTCTTTTCTCAGGCTTTAGACCATCTGTGTACCAAATTTCATTACAATCGGTTCAGTAGTGGCGTGAAAGCG
>JADANM010005835.1:1014355-1026367 GCA_026213755.1 Eurema hecabe
CCCTATGTATGCTTATATCTTCTTAGGTTTCTTGCATCAGAGTGATTCAAAATGTAGATTTGTGTATAATACATTCATAAATGCAGGTAAATCGGGGCGCGGCTGGCTAGTGATAAGACCGCCTTGTGTTTTTTGTTTTGATGTAATAAAGAGTAGATTATTATTACATTTTTAGGACATTTCCACATTTTTTTCTTAATACTAGAAACTACATTACTCATGGTCCAGTGATAATAAAATTATTTGACTGATATCTACTTCTACTATGATAACTACACAAGTTATCATTATATACATACAGTATATACATTATCTTAACAAAACCACATAACTAATTCCCTAACTTTTTCTAAACATCCTTCAACACATTTATACAATATTTACATACTCTATGTACATGGGTTAACTTATAAAATTAATTATTTAAGATAGCTCTTGAAGAGCATAGTAGAGTGTGCTGTTTCTTTCTCTTGCTCCAGCAGGAACATCATGTCTCTGAGGTTGATTCGCTTCAGACGTGTACGAAGGGCTAGTTGACCGGCCTGTAAAACATTATGTGTCACTGAATCTTCTATAGACAATTAGTTATTTACACAGTTTTACTTTAAAACGGTAACTATCAGAGTTTCTTGATAGTACTTCACTGTAGCAACTGCTTTCTGAGTGAGTTGTACGTAATTTTATTTGTAATTCTATCACAATTCAAAAGTCTTACTATATTTAATATTTTTTATAGTGGCTAGTAATAGAAAAAGGATACCCATGGGTCTCGCAGAAAGAACCATGTTCTTATTTTGGACTGGATTCTTATCTTCTACTGGCCAAAATCACAATTTTCAATTTTACTGTAGCGGGTACTATATAAAGGCCTGGTTATATTTGACTTTGACTATATTAATAGATACTTACAAATCCAGAAACATTAGATCCGGTGACCATAGTGTCTGCTCCTGGGCCATCGATTCTCGCCTTCTTCCGGGGTCCAATAGCTTGCAGAGCAGTCAGGTTGGCCTCCCTTTGTCTTAGTTCCTCCAATTCCGCTCGTTGCATTTCCTTTGCCTGTTACAAGAATTTATTAGGTTATTTTAATACTGACATGCCTTTGTATATATTGTCAATTCCAATTTAATACATTCAATAAATTTATATTGATTCTAATTATTGTTCATAAAATTAGATAATTTCTTGAAAAGGGATTAATTATTTCGTAGGTTGTCTAGTAATAGGTTGTCTATAAAGACGGTTTACTGACGATAGTTGAACGTGACAACGTCATAAAAAATACTGATAGAATGGTGGCATTCTTGCCGATTGCGCCTATTCGTCGCTCGTTCCGCGCTCTCGCTTGCACTTCAAGTCTAAAATGAAACGCCTTAGAGCGAGGTAACGCCGCATGAGTCATATTTTTTCTTGCGAGCAGTCATACCAATTATATTATAAGCCGTTATTACGTCAAAATCTATTTATATAAAAAACTTACTATAACAAACATACCTTAGCCTTCAACTTCGCCTGTTCTGGGTCCTCATTCTTGGACCTGGACTTGGCAGCCCTCAGGAGTATCTCCCTCTCGGAGTCCTCCCGTCTCTTCCTGTCCACTCGGTCCAATTCTTCGAGGAATTTCAACTGCCCCTTCACGTCTTGCGTTATCTCGTAGCGGGAGTCTGTCTATGGGAAAAGTTCTATTATGGAAAATTGTAGTTGATACAATCAAAAAGTTTCTCAATTGAACATATATGTAGTATATTCCATAAAACCATTGATGCCTAAAACCAGACCATAAGTGGACGAGGAAATGCCCAAAACCAACTTTCGATAAATATTTATTTATTTCACTCGGTTGCAATTTCAATTATTAATATAAAAATAAACTAGATTTGACAGATACATACCTATAATTAACGACATTTATTTATTATTTACATTTCTTACTTACCTTGATAAGCAAATCGCTTCTATGTTGGGCGATCACCGCCAACTTCTCGACGGTACTCTTGAGCCTCTCATGCACGGCGTGGCTTATGAGGCCTGCTACCTCCGCGCTGGGCTCGTCGAGCCCGTGCTTGCTAGCTATCGCCTTCACTCGGCTCTGCATCAGCCCCATTGGCACTAGGTACTCGTCTTTGCACGACCTGGTGCACGTTTTACATACAATTTTATAAAGTGGAACAACAAAATAATTTAAAGCTCACCAATAAGATATATACAGAACATTCAGAAACCTTTATAGACCAACTGTACTTATTGCACCATTGCATATTTTATATCAACTATTAAGAATCAATACACAAACAATTTAGTATTACATAAAACATTTAATATAACAAAGCTTCCATACTGAACTCCTTGTGCTGGACTGGAAGACTGAAACACCTTATACATGGGCAAACATTACATATAATATTAAATATGAGACAATAACTCATCCCATTACCTTATCTGTGTGCCAATCAGCTCAGTAGATCCTAGAATCCTCTGCGTCTCCTCAGCCAAGTTCACTCCTCCCATAGCAGCTACATCGTTAATATCATCGTCCCCCGTCATCTTGTCGTCACCGAAGGGCTGCGTGAACTGCAATGTCGACTTCTTCTCTTTATCCTTGAGGACCGACTTCCCAGCCGTTAGAACTGTCGACAGCGCCGCTGACGGACCTCCTGGCCTCGTGAAATTAGCTTTGCTATTCACAGTCATTGTCTTTCCCACTTTGGTGACGTTGATCTTTGTGTGAAGAGGTATGTTTTGAAGGACCGCTATTGAACTGCCCGGCTTCGCTGCTGGCTTTGCCTGTGTGTTGTGAACGCGGGTTTATTTAGATTTAGATATTCAGTAGACCTTACATTTTAGAAGAGAGTACTATCAAAAAGAACGTCAAAGTATCGAAGCAGACAACATCGAGATCCGACTCAAATGACAGCTAATAGAATGTCACTACGATTACAGTAGATATCGAAAACATGCAGACATTTAGAAGCTTATCGAAAAGTTTAACTACAAATTAAAAATATTTAACATTTAATGGGAAATTAACGAAATTATCGAAGCTGTCTGGTATCATATAACACATACTTACTTAGAATTTCTGTATGAGATTATTATACATTTAATTTAAGATTTACGGAGTTATGGCCCGTATTACAGATAAAAATATTCTTTCTAGTTTACAAAAAGTAATCGCTACGTTAAAATGACAAAGTAAGATACAAAATGACCAATACAATATTTATAAATTCCAAATTCCATTGTGCCTCAATTATATTACATTTTACAGTAAAAATTTTCGTTTCATTCAAGCACATACTTTACACTGGTACATAAACTAAACATTATATCACTTCCTGGAACCTAAATTAAAGACTGTACATAGGCTGTTGTGACCAAATTTTGTGAATAAAGCATCCGTGACATGCAAAATTTATAATAAAATCCAACAACTTTTACCAAAAGTTTTTTAGTTATTTGATCTCTTAAATTTACGGAGGTACTAAATTTAGCTAACCGTCCACTTTGAGGAGGTACCAAATTAAGTTAATTTCACTTTGGTTAAAGCTGAAGTAACTTAAGAATAATAAGAAGTAATATTGAATTACAGAATTACCATTCCTACGATAACTGAATGTCCGATGACTATCTACAAACTAAGATTCAGTAATAAGCTAAAATAAAAACAATTGAGCAATCAAGTATAACATGGATTGGACGGTATTGTATGACATTCATATTTTATTACCCTCGTACGCTTATTAATGTTATAAACTAATTTTGGTCCCCGAGTCACCCGCGTAAATAATTATTTTAATTTTTTTATTATTTGGTTTGGGAAAGACGAATTCATTAAAAGAACACACAGTATAGAAAAGTTTCTTAAAAAAATTTTAATGAATATATCTAAATATTAATTATTTTGCAGTGAGTCTTCTTATCTAGGCTGACGCGAGTGAGAGCGCCAGACAAATACAGTAAGTATATTAGCGATTGAATTGGTTAATTTTCCTGAATAATTATTTTCTTTATCTTGGTCTTGGTCGTTTGTTATACATACAAGTGCATAATGTAAGCGCGGATTTATTCATTATTTCTTCACGCGAGTAGTATTTAAAATGTAAAGTGGAAAACTCCGGGATTTGTTTTTTATTTACAGTTTTCGATATCTTAATCAAGGCAAAAATTTAGCCAAGCTTCAAAGTATTTTGAATTTTTGACGACGACATGAGATTTTTTTTTTAATTTTAGAATCACCAAAAAGCCGAGTTAGGCTACCGATCTTTTCGACATTGAATGCTGGTCAGAGAATCCGAACGCGGACGCGCGCAGTACGAGGGTAATGTACCTGCGTAGCTTGTACGGGCGCGAGTTTCGGGGACGGCGGCGCGACCAGCGTCATGGCGGGCGGCTGCAGGGTGGTGAGGGTAGGGGGGGAACCCTCCTCGTTCTCCAGCTGATGATCATATACACTCGGACCACATGTTCAACGGTACGATATCGCTATGTTATATGTACTACTGGGTAGATACTATGGCGTGATATTTGACTAATATGAAAAAATACGCGCCTTCATAAGATTAGGTTCTCAATTTAAATTGAATTGTGAGAAAATATTGGCGACTTATTATTATGATTAACGACAGGATAAGTCAATGAGGTTATCTGTATTCATAGGTAATGATTTTTAAACGAAAGTATATCAATGTTTGATTTACGTAAAATATAGTTCTTATTATTTTACACATCAAAAACTTTTTCGAAATTTCTGATTATACCCTACGTAATGATGTTATAAAATTACCATCATTGGTGGTAGAGACGAAAAATCAACCATCTACCCTAAGCTAAGCCTACCACTATTTATTATCAACATATATCTTAATTACTATATCAACGATAGTGAAACATCGTATTGATATCTTAAACCTTACAAAAACATAACTTTTTTCTAGGTTCAATTTCACCGAACAGGAAACGCTTTGAAGCAAGCAAAGCCGATACAACCAAATACAAAAAAAAATATCAACACAAAAAACAACAAAAAATAAACAATTATCATGATTCAACATTTTTCTAGAAAAACGGTGAAATCGTCCCTAAAATTCTCATCAAAACGAAGCCAACCTTGACAACTAAATCTACCTATAGTTACCATACAGTACTATAAGTGGTACTGGTATCACAACTTACCATCTGTAGGTTAGTGGTAGCGACCACCGGCTGGGGCTGAGCTGGAGAAGCAGGTGGTGGGATGGAAGAGAACGCCACGTGCGGTGAAGGCGGGTTGATCCCTTCGATTACTAGCTCCTTAGTGCACATCGACTGTCGTAGAAGTGGAAGGCTTTTCTGCAAATACATTAATCGTATGAGAAAAACTTGAGGGTAATTTTATCAATATTTTAGAAAGCGTAGTAGTTGAAACCATTGTAATACTTTTTATTAAGTAGGGAAACCCTAATATGGTACCCATAGTTCTCGAAAAAAAGGCTAAGGGGCTTATGTCAGACGATATAAAACCTACCTTCAAGAACCCAATTAGACACGGCTGGGGGCTAGCATTGAGGAGCCTCTCCAACCGATCACAGAACTCTTCGGGCTCCACCTGAGCATCAATCAGCTCTTGGATCAGATTCCTCACATTCCTCTCCACAGACTTGGGCTCCTTGCTCGACAGATCTAGAAGATTCGCCAGGAAATTCCGGCACTTCTCCTTCGTATTGTCCAGAGGTTTCTAAAATACGATTAAATGATATTATGGTTTTTGAAAAGTTAACTAAGTAAAGATATCATCACTTGACATAAGAAAAAAAAATACCATTGCTGGACTCTCGTAATGATATGAATATTTTTTATATTACATAGTCTCATTAACCAAAAAGTATTTTATTTAAAAAGATATCAATCCACCCTAATAAATGAAACCTATAACATCTATCATTAACCTGTCCATGACTAGTCTAACACAGGTTTAAGCGCGAAATAGCTAATAGAGTCCCTCCATCTTACCTGCGTGGTTACAACAGGTGGTTGGGGCAACGGCGCGGGTGCCTGCACTGTGGACACTGAAGACACCGCCACTGGCGTCGCCACCGGCCCCGCGGGCATCTGCCCGATCTGAGTCGGCACCGCCACGCTCGTCGACACCGAGACAACACCCGGGTGCTGGCCAAACAGACAGACAACTTCACATACAATTCAGAAAAAAAAAAACCAATCGAAAAACAGGCTCACAACAATTCAATAAAAAAAAATCATGTACATCTGTGTACATAATTGGATGCATCGTACGCGTAAGCGTGCAAAATCAATAAAAGCTTGAAAGTTATAAATGTATTTATAGTTCGGACCAAAACGTTCAACAGGTCTGTTTACTTACAAATTTCAGCCCTAATTATTAAAGTCTATAGAATATATACCCGATAAATTAATTTTGTTGGGGCGGATATTTTATGATTGAATTTAATACATGAAATGCACTTTACACCAACAATATTCATCTCAAAGTAATGTCAATTGTAGCTCGATCCTTGACCGATCTATCGCGTTGCCATTAGCAACCGAAGTCTCGGGAAAGATAACGAAATGTACTATGCGTACATAACAAACTATTATATTATAGCTTATATATCATTAACTGCAAATGCTTTGTTAGTTTAAAAGTTAATTAATAGTACTTTTGTTACAAAGTTATTAATATATACACGTAATAACAAGTAATTATTATTAAAAAAACAAAATACCCGACTGCACACTAAAAAAAGAGTAATTATGTCTTTATCCCGTGGGACTTTTAGGATAAAATGTATCCTATGACACTCCCGTAATCAAGACAAATCTAACGATACCTCATACATCAAAATCCATCAAGCCGTTTAGGCTACAGGAGGTCACAAAGGAACAGACATACATACTTACATACACTCGAAAAACATTACCCTCTTTGGCAGTCGGGTAAAAAGCGTAAAGCGAAACTTTAAAAAACTAAGTTCGGTATCCTCAAAGTGAGAAATTGATTTCTAGAAATGAAGGAGTAACTTATACATTATACAAAATAAGTTTCAATTTTTACGGACATTATTGATATGATTTGATAAAAAGCTACGATAACAACAACGGGAAAGTACGTTTTTTCCTCATGAACTACAAAGTACAATTACAACGTTCAATACCTCTACGCACTGATAGATCATACGATAAATATGTCATCTTGAACACTTCTTAATCCGTTACCAAAAACTACCTTGATTTAACCATGCTTACTACTCAAATAAAATAATTGTAACAAGCTTTCTAAAGCAAAGCTGTAGCTAAGTTTTAAAATATCTTCCATTATCCACTACTTAAATAAATAAAACAACGGAAATGCGGCCAACGCACATTCTTACTGCCTTTACAAATGCTTAGAAAAAATCATATAGGCCATCAATAAAGGAAAGTGATAAGCCACGTACCCAGTTAACCGAATGTGTTGCTCCAGATCCCACCATTTTAATCTAATGAACGTTAATAGTTTAATACAATGATACTGAGTTCCACGGCTTACCTGGTTAATACAACATGCACCGCCACCATAACATGCAAGACAAAATTGAAATTGGACAATTGGGTGTACAGGGGGGTGGGGTGGGACATGGTGATACTTGTCCAATTTCAGAGCGCCGTAGAGTATGTCCTACTTACTGCCGGCACGGTCGACAGCCGGAGGGTCTGCGGCTGCGGCGCAGTGAGCGTGCTGGCCGCGGGCGCGGGCCCCACCCTCAACAGCTGGTACTGACCATTCTCTGTCTTTAACAACAAATGACCCTGCTGCCCCTGTTGTAGACTTTGCAGAGTTTGCAGCGTTATCTAAAAATGAACGCTCGTTTCAATTTCGATTTTGACGACGCTATTGATGGTATCGGTAGCCGAATGATAAGCAGGACATTTGTTAGGTAAATTTCGATGGTCGGTTATTAGTTCTTGTGAATGCATAATGTACAATTTGGATTTGGGCCTTGGATGATTAAGACTAAACCAATAAGTCGTATGTTTCATGTATATTAGTACAAAAAGAAGCATTAAATAAATTAATACATATACGTATATCTTAATCATCCAAAGCTCAAATTGCCAATGAAGCTGCCCATGTCATGAAAGGTGCCAATGAGCCAAAACATGTAATATTATCCTTGATGTACTTTGTGAAGATAAAGCGTCTTAGAGCCCTGCAACGTTTAATGTTAGAGCAATTACGTTTATACCAAATACCTGTGTAATTTATGTACAATTAAAAATATTTATATACCATATTTATAGAAGTGTAGGTTCAATATTTAACTTGAAGTATCACTCTTTATATTCACTTTATTCCTCAGCCTTTGTATTCTTTTTGAAATAATTTTGATTACAGTAGAAGAGAAGTCATATAAGCTTTACCGTGTGTATCAATTTGTATTGAAACACTGCAACTATGATTAGATTGTCCACTACCAGCACATACAAATTAAAATTTAATTTAAAGTTGCTGCCCTATCTCTATAATTTTTATAGATATGAGATCAGTGAAATTATAGCACTATCCAATGCATTTTTAACCGAGAAAGGTTTTTAATGTGGGGTTGTGGTAAATTACTTTACAACCCATAATTTGGCTTGCGAGAGCTTAAGGATTTAAATATGAAAGTTATGTTTTTTATTTAAATTTATTACACCAAGCAATGGTTACATGTTATGTTTGTGATACTAATGTACATACATAATAACAATATGATTTTAATCTAGCAAGAAGTATAACAATAATTAGTTATATCCCACCCAAACATAATTTTAACTTTAATGATACCATACCATGAAGTATGATTATTATGGAGACTTGAAGAATAATATGTTTGAATTTTAATTGCAATTAAATAATATTTGGTTTTGATAACTATAACTTCCAAGTTTGTTTATTTATATCATAATTAACCTTTATATTTATATCTATTATGCCACAAATTACAATTCAATGTAATTTTCAGGGAACTATTGAAACCTTAACATTTTAGTAGTTGCTATTTAATGAATAGCTGAAAAAAAGAATTGATATTTCTCTAAAGAACTAATTCAATAAATTATTTAAGTTAATGCACCAACTAATCAAGACAAATGTGAAATACTGTAGGATGACTTGTATAAAGATTTATACAAAACAATGTGAATAGAAACCATACAAAACTGAGGAGTTTTATTTAAAAACATCTCAAACAAATCCAAGAAATTTTTTAAATTACTTTGGGGCAATATAGTAGAGAAAGAAGTGACAGGGCAATAGTACATAAATTTTAACCGAAAATTATGAATTGTTTTGTTAGAATAGAAAAAAACATGGGTTTTGCCAGATCGCAAAGACAAAGACAAAATATGATTTATTCAAGGAAGAGATAAAAATATATGTCATTTAAATTGTCTATATTAGTGTGCTGGTGTGTGTGTGAAATCTGCACACTTAATCAACAAAATAGACAATTTCAATACCAATTATAGAAAATTTGGAGAAAATATTATATGTAATAAAAAAAATAAAGAAACACATCAATTTAGGAGCTTCCTAGAATCAGTCTTTAATATTAACTATTTTTTTCCTATATATGGCAGTAACAAATGGAAAGGTGTGTCACCTGGTTACAAGTGATAAGCGCTACCCATCAGCACCCACACTTCAACTTCTGACAAATCAGAATCAGAATTTTTAAGTGTGTGTCAAGATATCTGGACTTGAAAAGTTTTAATAAGCAATTCCCATTATTCTTGAGACTATCAATAAAATTCAAATAAAATATTTGACACTGAGCAAATACCAACTCAGTGCACTTCAAATCTTTATTATGCTTAATTAATTCTCCCTTTATGGATATTTTATGTTCTTTTATTAATATAAATAACATCAAACTGTAGAATGTTTGTTTTTATTAACTAACTAACCTTTGTGTAAAATGTATGTGTCTTGTTTGTTTTAGATATGACAACAGTTATCTCCAATGAGTCGTCTTAGAAGAAACTTTTTTCTCAGCTTCCTTAAGCGACCTTGTTTTTTCACGATGCACGTGCCATACACAAAATTTTAATATTACGCTTGTCATTGGCGAAATGTATTAGGAAGCTCCATATTCATTAAAAAAAACTCAGTGCACAAATCTATCATTATTTAGATTGAGACGAAAGGGAAATAACAAATACAGACATCTAAAGCAAACGGAGAGGAGATAGAATCGGGTCTAAGAACCTTTATTTGTATTTCAGGAAATATTTAAATTTAAAAATTGACAAAGGATATTCTTTTAGTTACATAAAGAATCAATATCAGAATATGTATATTAGCTTGGACTACTTCATCTGCAAAAATGAATTATCGTGTAAAATATTTAATGTGATTGAACAGAGAATGAAACAAGACATACAAAGTGCTGTTATATATCAACACTATCATATAATGGTATGATATAAAGCATTATTGAGTTATGAATCGTGAATACACTAGACTTTTTTAACAAAAACCAATTAATTACAATGCCATATGAATCATTTGAAGTAAATATACAGAGTTATTTTTTGTAGCATATCCATTTTAGTAATAAAACTTGAGTATATTTAAAGTGTGAAATAAAGTTCCTTGGAGTTATTTAGATGGTTAAGAGTTGATTTATTATAATAAAGGCAACTTACACCAGGCACAGCTGCTCTTGCACCAACCACCTGTGGTGTTCCAATCACAACTCTGGGAGACACCGTGGCGACTGATTTCTGCGCTGCGACATTTGGTGCCCCAGGCCTGTTATTTAGTATCTGAACATTAGGGATAATAGCTGGCTGCCCAGTCCCCATGTTCTGAGTTGTCACAACCACGTTTTGTGTACCCGGTTTGTTTATCGTCATCACGTTTGGAATAGAATTCGCCATGCTCGAGTTCACAGTCATAGGTACAGTCATCATACCAGTCTGCATATTCACTTGACCGGTCGTAGTGCCTTGCTTTATTACGAGAGGAGGCTGCATCGTTATAGTTTTGCCACCAGATTGTGCAATCCCGCCTTGAACAGTGTGTATCACTTGCGCTTGGGATGCGGGAAAACTAACTGTACCGTTGGCTATGGACTGAGCGATTGTCCGACTATCTAGTTGTGCTTGATTAAAATCCGCGTTCATCGAGTCGGCATTGCTAGCTAACATTTGATTCAAGTTTCGAGGTGTTGAAAACGTGGTTAGAGCGCTATATGACGCACTAGAAACAGATGATTGAAAGTTTGCACTGTCTATTTCACCATCACTGCGGTCCTTGTTATATATCTTATGTCCAATAATAGAACTTGGGCCTGAAGTATTGTTATTATTATTTGGGATAACATTTACAATATTGTTTTGTGACGATACCGACGGTACGGACGTCACAAGTTGATTTTCAAGAGTACCAACAATCGCGTTTACTGCGTTCTCGTCAACGTCTGTAGACAATGCTTGCTCTAAAAACTCGGCTGACGCCATTTTATAAAAATCCACAGCTATGGTTAAAAGTGTTGCCCTTTGCCTGCTTCTCGGATAAATACTTTTCTTATATCGGAAATTTCCCTAAACTTAAACATTATAACCGCCCGCCCACTTTATGAAATAAAAAAAATAAGCTGTTATGATACTTTATGTATTTTCTGAATAACTAGTTTTTTATCATTTGATAAAGGCTTACTCTATGGTCAACTAATAAAAACTAAATAAATCTATACGAATATTATAAACAGGCTAGCGCAACTTAGAACAAAAAAATCTAAGAGTATGAATCTATGAGTTTTTTGGGAATACTATTTATGAATATATAATAATATAATTTATTAGCATAATCAATTAAAAAAACAAAATCAAAAAATCGGTTAAATTATTAAAAAAACATATTGAGAACCACTCTATGTGTCAACCTGACAGTGGTGTCATTAATTTAAATTTTGAATTTAAAAAAAAAACATCCAACGGATGAGTGCGTTAGATGTGAGATGTTTAATTATTATTGTAAATAAGTTTAGA
>JADANM010005835.1:1031050-1043380 GCA_026213755.1 Eurema hecabe
TACTGTGCTGAGCCAGCAGTTAGCCCAGCACTGAGGGTGACATAACTCCTCCCTCCCTAAGTTCGAAATTATCGGTTTGCTTATTAATGACAACCCGATGATTTCGACAGCATTTAAATTTTAATATTTTATTCCAAAAAATGTATAATAAAAGAAATACACTTATAACTAAAAGTAATACGCTGATACAAAAACTATATCCTAAAATTTCACTGCCACTATGATTTCTTTCACTTTCACTGTACACTGATTGTTTTAACACTGATGACATAAATTTTACTTCGTCTAAATTGATTCCTCTCATATCGAGTACACGTTTTTGGAATAATTTTGGGGTTCCATTAATATTCATAGGTAATTGCGGCAAAACTAAAATTTCAGCAGGTTCTACAGGATCAGTCTCAGTGATGTCATGGTGACGGCGAATCTTAATATTTTCAATCTCAACGTTACATGGTTCGTCGAGGGTCATAATATAGGTGCCAACGACGGGATATTTGCTGACGTCGCCATTGCAAGATTTAGTCAGAGTTTTTCTATATTTCGAGAACAGTATCCAACTCGTAGATGTAATTCTTTGAACTCGTACTTCCTCTATATTGATATGCTGTTGTTCGCAGTGAGTGGGATTTTCTTCAAACTTAAGCAGTTGTTCTATACAAGTCGTTTCAGGATAAGGCGGTTGATTCTGTTCATCACACAAGAATTGTTCTCCAGCAGCGAGCGATCGACACGGTATTATAATCGGTAAGTATTTCATTCCCTTTGCCAACAGGTAAGGATATTTAGGAAATATGGAAACAGTTTTATTTTCTGACGCATGGAACAAGGGTAAGGAGTATAATTTATAATAGTTATAAGTACAGTTATCTGTAATGGGGACCTGCATTATGAACGTTATCTGGTTTTCTTTAATAAATGATTTGATATTAATGGTTTCTTCTAATTTTACTAAATTTTCCTCATTTACTTCAAATACTAAATTTTCAGTTCTAGAAATGAATTTAAGGTGTAATAACAATTCAGTAGAATTAATGACGCTTTGGTGTAAAACAGATATTTTACTAAAAGCAAGAGCCGTTTCTATTTCACCTAGTTTTATGAATATTGTACGGAAGTTACTGACAAACAAATTAAAAAGACTTACAACATACGTGGTATAAACCCAGTGATTGTCCTTAGATGCCAATTCCTTAATCATAGATTCAACACTTTTTAAACGCTTATCTAATACATTAGAATTTTGATTCAAGACTTCAGTAGTATTAATAAAGCTATCGAGCATTTTCGATATTAGAGTGAATTTATTTTTAATAATGGTTTGGTCGGAAGCAAGTTCAGATGTAATCCTATCATATCTTACTGCGTCACTGTAATCTAAATTTCCTGTTACTACTTTAATAAGAGAACCCAATGGATTAATAATACCTCTTTTAAAGCGTTTGTGTGGAACTAACTGTTCATATTTTTGTACTGTGATATCTCGGATATGTTCTAGATGGCTTTTTGCAATTTCAAAATCACGTAAGTATGAAACATTCTTATTAATTAAGCTATTGAACTCATTATACTTATTTGTAACAAAATTTAAATCATTGAATATTTTCTCTAAGTTAAGAACCTTAATTATTGTCCAGTAGTCTGTTTGAAGGTATGCTTGACCTTCCTTTACTGGGTAAATGCCGGGATTATTTTTCAGAGGCTGCAACTGAAGACCCAGCACCGTTATCGGTATCAGCAAGCACCACCTGCGGAGGGCGTTTTATATTTTTAATTGGGACCTTAGACTGCCTATTTCCAATCTCTATCGGTATAACGTTTCTTGAACCCGTCCCTATAACCTTAGCCTTATGAAAACGCGGCTTATCCTTACTCTTTCTCTTGTTAACATCTTTAGAAAACACGATCTTTCCTACTGGGAAGTTGATTTGTTCTTCACCTCCTCTACTTTCCTTAACCTTTTGCTTAATTCCAACCATTTTCTCTGCTAAATGTTTATATAGTACCTTTAAGCGCTTTGCATGATCTTTAACCAATTGCTGTACATATTGCTTTTCAAAATTCACGTCAAATAGACTACCTGAATCAGTATGACCAAATACGACCTCAAAAGGTGTTAGTCCAGTAACAGAATGAATAGAGTTATTGTATGCAATAATGGAATACATCATCACCGACGCTGCATCCGTCCATTTCTCTTCATATTTGGCACATCTGTAAATTTCATTAATAGTTGAATGTAAACGTTCGATTAAACCCATTGAATTAGGGTTATTTGGTGAACCAATATGGAGTTCGATTTTGTGTAAATTTAAAAATTCTTTCATAAGTTCGTTATTAAATTCACTACCAGGGTCCGAGCTAATTTTTCTAGGGATGCCATAAAACGAAAAGTATTTCATGAGTGCTCGTACTACTTCTGCGGTTGATCGATTGTCTACAGGAATTGCTTGGCCTAACTTACTGAAAGCATCTATAATGGTGAGATAGTAATGTCCTTCTATTTGGAATAAATCTATGAAAATTTCTTGAAACGGTGCGTCCTGAGTTTGTGTTAGCTGTAAAATAGGTTTGAAAGGTTTACGGTCATATTTCATCTTACTACATGTTTCGCAAGCATTAATAATGGCTGAGATAGTCTCTTGCATATTGTGCCAGAAATAATTTCTACGAATACTAGCAAGGGTCTCCTTAACACCACGATGGCACGTTTTGCCCTGATGATGTTTTATTACTATTGCCTTTTGTTCCTTTTCATCTTCTATAAAAACTACACGCTCGGTACATTCAAATAATAAGACTGTATCTTTCCGAAATAATTCAATGACAATACTACTAAACTGTCTGCGATGTTCGTCGTCTTCAAAATAGATGAAATATTTAATTTTTGGTTTAATATACTCTTTTAAAAACTGTTTTACTAAGTCGCGGTTATTAGTGGGTAAAAATACCTCTAGAACCCTTTGCCTTTCACGTGAAAGGTCATGAACTTGCATTTCGTTCTTAAACCAGGTAAATACTAAAATTTGGTTAGGTTTAGTGTCTATTGCTTCCTGTAAAATTGGAATACCGGATGACTCTATAATATTAGCGGAGTGAACTGTACCTGATTCTGTCGTTACAGATGGTGACCTGACTGGATAATCACATGTTTTAGCTGAACTAGGCACTGATAACGTTTCGGAGTCGGAAATAGATATCGGTTTAATACTAGAATTACCATCTGATATGGTTATTGTACTAGAATCACTACGCGTTCTGTGTCCCTTATTCCTATCGTCAATATTAACAATCATAGATTCATTTTCATCATCAGAATGTGTAGCGTTAATCCTTATTCTAGACAAAGCATCCGCATTTAAATTTTGTTTCCCTTTCTTATAAACTATTTCATAGTCATAGTCTTGAAGTCTAAGTCGCCAACGAGTCAGTTTACTGCTTGTATCCTTTTGTGAATTAAGCCATGATAGAGGTTTATGGTCAGTGTATATAATAAATTTCTTGCCGTAGAGATATGGTCTGAAATGTTTAATGGCCCAAACTATTGCGAGGCATTCGCGTTCTATTGTGCTATAACGTGATTCGGTGTCACTCAACGTCCTACTAGCATATGCAACGGGTTTGTCACCACCAATGGGGCCCTGGGATAACACTGCTCCCAATGCGACGTTAGACGCGTCAGTAGTTAAGACAAATGGTTTATCGAAATCTGGGTATTGTAATAGAGGGGCATTCGTTAAAAGTTCCTTACATTTATTAAAAGCATCTATATAATTTTTCTCTAGTATGATTTTATTACGTTTTTTTAAGCAAGACGTTAATGGCTTTGTTATATGTGCAAAATCTTTAATAAATCGTCTGTAATAACCGACGAGACCAAGGAAAGATTTGATCTCAGTCGTCGTTTTGGGTATCGGATAATTTAATACAGCAGTAATTTTGTCATCATTAGGTTTTAGTCCGTCTTTAGTTATAGTATGTCCGAGATAGATTACCTCCTTTCTCAGAAATTCGGATTTGTCTAATTGTACCTTTAAATTTGTCTGTCTGAGTCGGTCAAAAATAGTTCTTAATTTTAATATGTGTTCGTCTAGACTAGCGGAAAATACGATTACATCATCTAGATAGACCATGCAATGAATTCCCTGCAACCCCCTTAATATATTGTCCATAGCCCTTTGAAATGTGGCTGGAGCTGTTTTTAAGCCAAATGGCATCCTAAGAAATTCATAATGCCCATATTGAGTGCTGAACGCTGTTTTCTTTACATCTCGCTCGTCTACCTCAATTTGATGGTAGCCGCTCGCCAAATCAAGTGTAGTGAAGTATAAGCTTTTACCAAGTTTATCCAATAAGTCAGTAATATTTGGAAGTGGATAACGGTCATCAACAGTCACGTCATTAAGTCGCCGATAATCAACCACCATACGCCATTTTACTAACCCAGATGCATCTCGCTTTTTAGGAACTAAATGAACAGGGGCATTCCACGGAGAATGTGATTCTCTTATGACATTGTCTTTGAGTAGTTTCTCAACTTGCATATTAATTTCATCTGCTTGCGCAGGAGCCTGTCGATATGGTCTAACAAAAATCGGATCTTCGTTTTTAGTATTAATTTTATGTTTGACTTCGTTAGTAAAACTTAATGGCAATTGTTCACAATAAAATATGTCTCTATACTCATGGCAAAGGTCAATTATCCGTTTACGTTCGATTTCGTTAGTGTGGTCTAGTCTTAATTTTGTAAGGTTTTGTTTCAATATTTCGTCATTGTCGGTAACTGTCTCATTTTGGTTATGTAAAAAATGACATTTCAATATATTAGGGTCCGATGTTTTAAACGCTTTACTAATTGTTAAAGTCATATGTGTCTCTAAGCTATTCTGAATTATAGTTGATGCATAACCATTAATACAATTTACTATTGCTGAAGGCATTCGTACACCCGGCGTAAATTCTTTAAAGTCAATTAATGCTTCACCTGAGTGTAAGTCAGTAGGGATTTTTACCATCTGTTCACAGCGAGGTTGTAAATGAATAACGTAATCTAAATTATTATTAATTATAGGAAGGTCAGTATTCTTAGTCTTCAATATTAAATGTTTAAGGTCAATTATAGCGTCTAATTGTTTAAGTAAGTCGTTACCAATGAGTCCCTCATAACGTTTATCTACATCGTATAAATAAAATTTATGATAGTCCATAGAGTTAAAAGTTGGAAAAACCGGAATTTCAATAACTTCTTTATGCTGGCTAGATGCATGCGTACTGATTACTTTAAACGGTTCATATTTAATAAAGTTTGGAAAATATTGGTATGCAATACGGGGACTAATAAATGATCGAGTGCTGCCTGTGTCAATCATGAATTTCGCGTTAATTTCAGGAATATAAACGTGTGGCAATTTAAGATTCGGGTCGCAATTTAGTTCTATGATTTGTTCTTTTTGTGAGGCTTCCATTAGAAAATTTTCGTCCTCGGGCGAAGGTAAATTAGTGTCATTTAAATCGTCAATAGGTGTATAAGGCTCATACTCTATATCAGGTTCGCAATTCACGTAATCGTAGTAAGGGTTATAATCATAGTTATAATCATCGTACTGTATTTCCTCATTTTGTAAGTCGGTTTCATTTAACCTAAAACCTTGTTGTGTTACATGACGTTGCGGGTTATGACTGTTCTGAAGCGTTTGCGGCGCGTTAAACGTCGCTTTATGTACCGTTGTATTATTATGGATACGATTACGTAATTGATACTGATCATGGAAATTAACTTCTTCTAAAACTATGGATAAGGCTTGTTCTAATGTACTCGGTGATTTTAACCTAACAATACGAACCATACTTTCGGGTAAATTATATAAGAAAACGTTCAAGGCCGTATGGTTGTAAATTGCAATTTTCGCGCGCTTGACATCTTCATCTAATGATAAATTTACCTTCGATATTAGCAATGATCGAATGTTTTGTATCCTGTTACAAAAATCTAAATAACTTTCTCCAGATTTAATTTTGCAGGACTCGAGAGATATTTTAATACAATCCTCACTACGCGGATCACCAAAATGTTGTTCAAGTAATTCTTTTAATTCGGGCCAGGTTCGAATATCTTCGCGCTCGGACAATAACGCGGCGGCATCATCTATAAGTCGACTAGTTATAGCATGTAAAATATAAATGTTCTGTTCCTCGTGTCCACGATATTTATTAATAATATATTCGCATTTTCTAAAAAATAAATTTAAAATTCTTTTATCTCCACCAAATAAAGGAATTAATCGTAACATTTCACTCGGTATTGTAATTACGTTACTTGATACTAAAGGCATTTCGCGCGATTGTTCCATTGTTTAAAATATATAGAGTTAAGAATTACTAGACAAACCTGAAGTCTTTAATCAATAAAATTTCGTTTTAACGTAATAACTTAAAATACACACAGAAATATAAGATCCAAAACACATATATTAGAATTTCATAATATAGAGTTAAGAATTATTAGGCAAATCTCAGATATTCAATAAAAGAATAAAACACACAAATTAAAATAAAATATATCAAAGCACATATAATAAAAGTTTCTTAAAATATAACACAATTAAATTGATTTTTCAAATAAAATTCAGTAGGCTTTTATGTAAGCTCTATACTTTCTTATGTCTATGATGAATTCCTAAAACTGATTTCGATAGAGTTTTATATCAAAAACAGATTATACACAAATCAAAGTAAAATATATTAAAAACACGTATGATAAAAATCCTTTAAATATAACACAATAAATTCTTTTTCATATAAAATTCATTAGACTTTTGTTTAAACCTTATACTTTCTTATATAACTAAGATTAATTTCTAAAACTGATTTTAATAGAGTTTTATATCAAAAACCAGATAACGCTATGATACGAGACGTTCAATCCTAAAATAGCGCTAATATATTTTTTTTTTAAAAACAACTAAAGGCTCACTCTTAATAGGATTGGGAATATAAGAAAGGAAGGCAAAAAGTTTTACTCACCAACCGATCGATCCCATGTCCTTGTCCTCGTTCAACTTATTTATAATGTGGTTCTGGATAGCCCTAGCCTATCTCGCAGTATTTTGGGCGAATTTGGACACCCAAGACACGCTGACTATTGATTGAGCTATCCTACCGGCTGCGCCAGTTAAACTTTGGGAGCGGCGAATAGACTTTTTAAAAAGAACTAAACTAATTAAAATTAACTTATATTTTATTCGTGCGATCGATTTGGAGATCCATTCACGAGTGAAACTACATGATACAAATTAAACTTAATGCTAAACAATCAAAAAGCTTACGAGTACTAAATAAACCTAACAATACAATTCCCGTGGGAAAATGATGGGTGAAGTACTGTGCTGAGCCAGCAGTTAGCCCAGCACTGAGGGTGACATAACTAGGTTGCACAGTATTATTATGTATTTTTGTGTATGTATATATGAGTGTATGTATGTATGTAAATATATTTATAGATTTTTCCTTTTATAGACTTAAAAATTACATTCTAGAAACATCTATTGTATGTATAATATATATATTAATTGTCAACTTATATATTAAAGTATATATTCATGTTACACTGTTTCATCATCCCTTCTTTTCTCTCTTAATGTCATTCTCCCTCTTCCCCATTCCCCAGGCACTGGCAGAATACCAGCGCCGTGGCTAACGCTGCGGCATTACAGCTGAGCCAGGCACCTTTTCCTGGGCACAATGCACATACCTATTCTTGTGTGTACTTTTTATTTGTTTGTAAATGTCTATTGTATGTTTCTTCAGATGTATTTTGTTTTGTGTATTGTGTTGTGGAATAAAGTTTTTATCTATCTATCTATCTATCTAAATATACAAAAGCGCATCAAACTTCTACCTACTAATCCGCATTTAACCAATATGGTTTAAAGACCAAAACAGTTAAATTTGTGAAGGGATATTTCCCATAAATTGGATTGTACCACAAAGACGGTGCCATAAACTTAAACGATTAAAAAAGGTCATTGAATAAAAGGACAAGTTCATTTTTATTAGACGGCCTTACCTAAATGGAAAAAACGAAACCATTATACACTTTCTGTCTGTCTGTCTTGTCAGTTACTTATATGTGGGTAACAAATGAAAGCATCGAGTAAAACTTAAGCCGTGTTTTTCTCTAAACACGGTCCTTTGGAACTGTAAAAAATCAGTAGCATAGTTATAGACGCATACAAGGATAAGTCTCAAAATGGATCATTGAAATTGAATCTTGATATTAATGCATACGGATAAATTTCAGGTAAAAGCTACGAGGTCTAATGGGATATCAAATGAAGGGCCAGACAGTGTGCATTGCAACATTATAATTAATTTTAAAGTTAGATACGGTACTACGGTTTGCTGATAAAAGAATCAGAAGAAATTAGTATTGTTTTATTCTTATATAGCTGTAGATTATGCAATATAATAACATGGATATTGTACTGGTAGCGAAATTAACTAGACATCATTCGCACTCCCCCAGTTCTGTTGCTGTCTACCGACAAATAGGATCAGTTACACAACTACTCTACTCCGGTAATAATTTTGCGGAAAATTTCAAGAAAAGAGGGAACTTTTGTTATCTGTTGATAGCAAAAGTCGTCGTATCCTATCGGATTTATAGAGTTAATTTATAACGTCACATAACACTTAGTAATATATTTAAAATTTTGTATAATTCGGATGGGATCTTTTATCAATTATGTTTTCATTGAAACTCATGGAAAAACCTCTTAATTTTTGTCTCTACAATTTACAAAATTATGAAATGATTCCTGCAATTGCACCGGACGTCTTGACGTTATCGCATCAACGTATCAACAACTTATTACGTAACTTTAAAAACCTAGCCAGATTATGAGAAAACAAAAATTTTGTTATCAGTAATAACTTAGTAGTAGTAGAGGAAGACTTTTTCTTAGCTATAATTGCTTAATCTAGAATTCGATTTAGTTACTATTAAAAACATTGAGTCGGTATTACTTTCAAATTATATATAAAAGTTTTAAAAATATATATTTTTTAATAGTAAATAATTGAAATATATTTATGTAAATTTTTAAATCTAATAGCATGGTCAATAGTTTAGATTAACCTGTTTCGTTCGGACACTCACCTATAAATATGATACTTGCGGTGACACATTATGACGAAGTATTTATAAACTCTTACAAAGAGTATATTAGCTCTACATCAGAGACCGCACTCTATACACACTTGAATATATTTTTATGATACTTGGCAACCAATAAAAGATCGAAACAAGAACGTACATAAGTAAATTAGTTCTACGCTTTTATTACTTTAAGTTAAAGACCGTCCATATACCTCCATAGACTATTGAATATTTATTTGAGGAATAAATTTAACAGATTAAAGAGTTACAATTTTTAAATAAATTATATCGATAGTTATATAGATATTAATGTTAAAAACAAGCGCTGACTCCGCCGACTAACTGCGCAGAAGGTTGGCGGGATTTACTACACTATTATATTGTTTTGATTTAATGGAAAATATAAATAAAAAACAAATAAATATATATACGTATGCCTTTACCAGAATATGACAGAGCTGGTGATGTAATAGATAGGTGTTATTTTAGCTTAACCTATAGAGACGCCGCAAAGCATGCTCTGGGGTCAGTGTGATACCTCCGACAATTTGTATGGAAACACCGTTATGTTCGTAAGATTGATGTGATCAAAATCTACGCTTCTCCGACGTGGTTACAAGTCTGAAGACCTCAACCTTCTTAAGGTTCTGGGTCAGGACGATGATACTTGTAAATTTTGAATTTTAAAAGCACTTATCCATTCCAAAATTGATGTTATTTTACAAAATTAGCATATTATTATTGTTGAAGTTTTAATTAACTGCTACGTAGCACACAAGTAAATGTTCTTTCAAAATGCAACCAGTAAGTCACTATACTTAGACTAAACCTTACTAAAAAGTAAACATGCATGTTAAGAAATAATAAGGGTAACATTGACACAAAAAAACATAAGTAGCCCAGGTTTAAATATAAAAAAAATAACTCAATGATAAACTACTTGGTATATCATTATTTGTTTAATCTTAACCACCATTATAAGTGATATTTCTGTGATTGTAAAGTTGTTTTTGTTAGTTTCCAAATCTCTTTCAGATCCTACTTGGAAATATATTGAAAAGATTATGTAATATATTATTTAAGAGTCTAAAAGATGGATCTTATTTATCTAAAGGATATGAGTGCCAAAACTAAAAATAGAGACATTTAAAACAAATGGAATATGCAATAGAAATTAGCACAGCCAGTTTCAAACAAATAAAATAAAATTGTGAAATTAAGAAGACCAATGCCTTACTGAACACAATATCATTAGTTTTTTACTCCTGAAAGACTTTTCTTAGTTCCCATATTACTTTTAGGTACAGAAATATGTACATATGCCCTGAGTATAGAATTGAAGAGATTAACTAACATAAGTATACTCATTAATAGAACATAAGATAAACATTGTTAATAACTCTTTCATAATTAATATTGGACATAAAATACAAGCGTCAGTTAGATTAATTGATTAAGTTGTTTAGTAATTAAATGTTATATGTTCATTAAAATTTATTCAAAAATCTGTATTATAGATTTAGTAAATTTATTTATAAGGAATTTTAATAAACCCATATATGGTTTTTATTTTACCTTTTTATAGACAGACTGGTATGTGGTTGCCATTTTTGAAACAGAAGACTTAAGTGGAAAGCGCTCCATTGCAATACATCTAAAAAGAAAAATTAGCTACTTATCATTAAGGACTTTATTTAAAACAATATTTATAAGTTTTAAGTTTATTTATGAAGCAGTCTATTATTCATATACTAATAAAATTATTAACTTTTAAATAAAATATTTTGATATGTTTTCTCTAATAATTAATTACAAGGTTGATTGAATAGGATGTAAGTACTTATTTCGTTTTAACTAGCTGTCTACGAGTACTAGAAATAAATGACGCCCCCACACTTTAAAAACTGTTAAAAACTTTAAAAGTTATTTCGTAACCTTAATCAAACATACATAATTTATATTTAAAATACTCGTTATCTTAACTAAATAATATGCGAGTTAAAGTCGAATAAAGGTTCCTAAAGACATAATTGGCAATTTGGGTTATTTAAACTTATACGCCATATGTTTACTAACCTAGATACTGGCGAACATGTTCGTTATAAACCAAATAATCCCATTAAAAATAAGACATTTAGCATTTACACACTATTTCCTATGGAATATTCTAAAATTTTTAACAAGTAAAACTTGTTACGGCAACCGAACGAGTTCCGTTGTTTTGTAATGCGCCCTAAAACAAGTTTTGTCACTTTGTGAAGTGTCTATGTCAGAACTCGAAAGTTAACGCAAGTCACGTCACATAAAATATGACAGAATGACAGCGTCAAATCAATATCACAGAATTAAAAGAGAACAACTTACGGTTAAATATTACTAATTAATATAAAATTATTGAAAATATTGCTTAAATATAAGGTTTAATCAGTTGTCACTCGAAATTTTTCACAAGAACTTTAAGTAATTGCTTTTTCTAGGAATAGAGTCATTTTTTCGCGTGTCTGCGTACCTGCCTGCAAAAGACTTAGATTTAAAAACACACAGTATTTTTTTTACCGAAAACGCCTATTCCGTAACGACCACACACACCTTTAGTGTACGACGTATAAAATCCATTAAATAATAACATTACTTCAGGACGTACCAATATTAAGTTCATTTTTGTGAACTATCAAACTAGCATAAATTTATTAAATATCAGATATAGTATCATGATTTAATGCTTAGATTCTTAAGTAGTTAAAAAGGTGAAGCAGTCTTCACCCTCAGCCTCAGCAAACTGATAGTAACCAATCTAAATTGGTTACCAAAATAGTTTTCTTAATTAAGTTCTGAGGATTTTATATATTATGTTGGATTACCTTTATCTTGTGCTTAAAATGTGATCATTTATGTGTTTATTGTAGGATAACAAACAGCCACACAAGCTCTTCAGTCTTCAGCTTTATAATCAAAGAGAATGTAATCACTACGTTTTAAGAGACGGGACTTAGTACTAAAAAAATGGTTATATGGAGTTTGTAGTCCTGAACACTACCAACTGTGCGCAGTTTACATGTCACAGTAGTACCAACCTAACGAACAATCATTTCGCTGTCCCGTTGCAATACATTCTCTATGGTTTATATTACATTCTCTTTGGTTTATATGTGACTGGTATAATAGTAAAAAAA
>JADANM010005835.1:1043480-1054080 GCA_026213755.1 Eurema hecabe
AAGTTCGCATATCTGATCCCAGTTTATTTGATTGAGGTCAGTATTAAATTGACCCATAACAATGTCTTTTAATGGACGATATTTTATTTTTACACACGGTAATTTAGGTTTTTTAATCTTGAAATCTACGAGGATTACTGCATGACCCCCTAGTTCAGGAGTATGTGTAACTAGGGTTGAGGTGACGTTCAAATTTGTACATACTAAGTCAATAAGAGTGTTACTGTGAGACGTGAAATGTGTGGATTTGTCAATGCAGTTTGGCAGGCCAATGTAATCGAGAAAATTTAAAAGACGCGCAGACGAGTTTGAAGGTTCATGTAAATTTACATTTACGTATTTATTTACGTACTATCCTTATATTATTATATTTAATACGTAGGTATAGACTATACTATAAAGTAGCATTTTACAGATCTATTTAAACATATAATGTCAATAAAACTTGGTCAATGGTAACTCTGAGTCAGTCGAGATTTTTTATCTGATACGTAAGTTGAGTACAATGAGTTTATTATGACAGATTAAGTACAGTTTGGTTATCAATCAGTTAGATAGTATGCGTCTTGTATACCTACAAGGATTTTTGAGATTGAGAATATTACACATACACAGCACACATATACATACATAGATACAAATGAACACGCATCACACGCACACACATACACGCAAGCTACGCACATAATTATGCAGCTTTGTAAGCCGATATCAGTACCTACACATGCACGTCTAGATGTAATATAATAATTGTAATCTGTTATGAGCTTGGGGGTTTCAAAATTTTCTTAGTTTGATATTTATATTTTTTGTAATAATTCGACTTTAGCGGCATTTTATTTTTATTATTTATACACTATAGATATCACATTTTTTGCATCGCTCTCGAAAATCTTCAACATATTATTTGTAGACATTTTAATTATGGGAAAAATAATTCTTAATCTTGAAAACACTTTTAATCGACTAAGAAAAGCATTATAGTTTTATTTACACAGTCTTACGGCTTCACTGGTCTAATATCTAAGAATGTTTTATTTGGTTATTTTGCGGCTTATGAAGCTTTCTGTCAGAAGGAAAATTTCCAGTAGGTACCTACTCATTCCAGATATAAAGTCTCCTAAAAACGACTCTCTATAGAGATTTAGATTTATATCTTTGTATCATAGAATATGTGTGTAGAATATAGATGTTATAGTCGAGATACCATACAATAAAACGTTTAACGTCAAACGTCACAGCATTGTAAGCGTCTATGGTTGGGGTATCGATCGAGCTCGCCTCGCCAGTGCTCGGGTATTAGTCTCCATACCCTCGCAACGCCCCGAGCACCGCTTCCAGTGATATTCGATACATTGTAAACCGTTAATTGAATCATCCTGATTGTACTGACACTGTGACTAAACTGGTGGACAATTGCATTCATAGTGTGTAAGTTTAGGCCAGATATTTGGTTGGTAGCTGCCGTCAGGTAATCGGTGTTTGTTTAATGCGTATATATATGTTTAACTATTTTTATACACTCTTTCCGCTTACGATTTCAGAATAGGTTTTATTTAATATAATTTCGTAATGTAATAACAATTTTACAATTAACGAAGAGTCGTTAAGACAGCTTAATCGAGTAAAAAGTATCAAAAGACCTTTCGTAGTGTAAAACGCATGCATTCTGCATTTTGCATATTAGTCCTGAATAAAATTACTTCTGAGAATGCTGTCTGGCACTATTGTTACAATCATAATTAGGCCCATCTTTAAAGACATAATCTGGTTTAAGAATAAAAAGTCTGCAAATAAATAAACAATAAAACAGTATTACGAGTTGTATGTCTATAAACGCCCCGTTATCAATTGGCAATACAGTATATTTGTATCAAGATTTCGACATAATTCCAGTGCTCGTAAAAAACTTCGAATCTGGTAGGTATTATAATCATACCTGAAGTTTGGCATACATACTTTCCATATTGCTACGGGAACAAAAACTATGCTACTAAAACGCGCACCGCAGCTATTTCTACATAATTTAAATAATTGCCATCTAAGTATATTTTTTGCGATTGTAGCTATTTTGTATTTAATTAGGCTAGATTGAGTCACGGAATCTTATAATCGCGTTTAAAATTCTGATTATTTTGCAGTGGAAACCATCAGAAGGTAGTATTTGTAAACTGTAAAAGTATAGTATTGCAGTAAAATAATTTTGTTGTTCAGAATAAACTATTATATTTATAAGATTACTATCTGGGTCTTAATGGCTTGATCGCATAATATCCGTTCTTGGGGCAGTACTGGAAAAAAAAATATCCTATGTGTGGCGGTTTTAAAATACCTACCTACGTGCAAAATTTCAGTCAAATTCAGTTAGCAGTTTGTCGGTCAAAGAGTAAAAGATGTGTGTCGTAGTGATTTACATATATATTACACACTGATAAACAATTAAGTTAAATAATTTTAATGAGGCTTTGTATAACGACTAAACATCGCCCATTGAAGGTGACATACATGGTATGCGTTTAAACTGCAATGGGGAATAAGTCAAGACTTATCGTAGTTATAATATTATTATGACAATATATTTTTCAATTATATATGTATCAAGGTGTACATCATTTTGTCTGCAGTCCGCAGAAACTCTAGAGTCTATAATAAACTCGAATTAGGGTACCACGTCCGAAATACTGGTGGTGGTACTAGCAACAATTGTTCGAGTCTGGACATAACCGCCTCCTTTTCCAAGGAAGACGCCCTGTACGTTAGAGGTTATTTCACTGTTAAAAGAAGGCTCTACAATAAACTAGCTTTGCCTTAGCATTTATTCTCAAGAGGATTGTTATAAGCTATGTAACATGAGTCACTAGGCTTATAGAATTCCTTATGAATCTATCGTACATAATGAGTTACTACTTATACTGCTGACTTCATATAATAAATGTTATCGACCCTTTGAATGATTACTTCATTTGTTTTTTTTTTAAATCCATAAATGCTCCAAGAGGAAATTTTTATGCATAATATTTACGGACCAAGTAAATCATTTGTACTTCTTATTTCTTGATGGGGCTTGAAACAGTTCAGAAAGCTTATACTGTATTAACATCTAAACACCCGCTTATTATTATTAATACAATTTTTTATAATTGTAAATATATTTGGTAAAGAAAAGTTTATAAAATCTAGGGTGTATACGTTGGTAGACTTCTCTGTATAGAAAGAAAACTTGAAGTAAGTTAATACCGCTGTTTATTCGATTTATTACGTCAAGCGAAGCCACACAGGTTTTCTTGTGTATACGACGTTTAACAAGCACCCTTTCATTCAAAAAATCAATAAACTTCAATTCCTAGATGGATTTCCTAGCATGTGGCTGTGAATACGAATTCCCAAAGAAGTACCTATTGAAGTTCAGTTGTCAGTTCGCTTAGAACTTAATCAGTAAATTAAGCTATTCAATTTATTTTTCAACCTACTTGTCTTACGGACCTGTGTTATAAAGGGACCTATGTTATATCGTATAGGACAGTGTATCGTCTTGAATTCCTGGACCCCACTCCAGGGCTTATATCCACACTAAGGCCTGGCCTTGTGTGGTAAGTGGACTTATCTCTCGCTTACTAGAATTTAAGCGATTTTGTGAACTTAACTGATGAAAATTTATTAACAAGATGTTATGCTAATGTCAGTCAATTGTCACGTTAACATTTAAGTTAATAAAATAGGTAATACAAAACTTCTTACCCCTGTTTAATAACTTTTCCAAGCATTAAATATGTTTCATATAGTTTTCCACCAATATGAAACCCATGATTCCAAGAAAAACACTGAGTGGGCGATATCTAAGCAAAGCTTCCCTTTTGCGTTTTAATAAGAATTGCCTCTTTAATTATCCCTCTCTCTCATTTAAGCGTCTTAATTGTTCTTTTATTTTTATTTTATTTTCCTACAAAAATGATCGCTATTTTCTTAGGAAAAAGAAAATAAAGATAATAGAGCATTATCGTTGATTCTCAGTTGAGGCATTGTTTCACAATATGCCTTTAATACAAACTAGTGAAAGACTAGGGTATTTTGTTACACTGCTATATGACAAAGTTTCTGTACTCAGAAGCACAACTCCGGAAACCTTTTAATTAATCTGTCATAACTGATGTAAGTTCTTGCATCAAGGGGTTTGTTTGGGACCCATCAAGTTCCTTAAATGTGTTGTATATTATAGGGGTCCAATGAAGGCAACGGTCACGGTCAGGGAGGTGACGATGACATGGTGAACATCAAGCCGGGGCCGCACCGCGCGGCCGAGACCCCCACCAGCCACGGGACCTTCCAGCTGTACGAGCACGGGACTAGGTACAGCGATGCCAGTGCCACTTGTGAGTATATCTATTATCTAGTGGTCCAATAGAGAAAGATAAGCCTAGTTTTCCAATTAGGTAGTAATCAGTAGCTGTTAACCGCGGGCGCCCCTTTTAACCCTTTTCCAGTTAAAAAGTATCCTATGTCTTTTCTCAGGCTCTAGGACATCTGTGTACTAAATTTCATTACAATCGGTTCCGTAGTTTTGGCGTGAAAGCGTAACAGACAGAGTTACTTTCGCATTTATAATATTAGTAGGGATTTTGTGACTTAATGATTAATGTTGAATGTTTGAACTACAGCAACGCTTCGCACAATCGATCACTCTTAAACTAAAACTAATTCACGTGCCAATTAGCTTAATTCGGCATTGTGCGGCACTGAGTCGCACTATGCTATGTAATTGGAAAACTAGGATGGTTAGCCTTTAGAGCAGATTTGCCTTATAATAAGGTTAGTGGAAGAGATCCATATCGTTTGGTAAAATAGTAAAGTAACGGTCAGGAACAGCGTTACTTACAATTAATAGGGTCACCTTACTGTCGGATTCAAACGGGGTCAGGGTATCTATATTTTTAAATATTATGCTTTTTATGGTAACATTTTTAAAACATCATTGTATTACAAAACAATTATTTGATATCGATTTTAAAACAGCTTTTGTTAATGTCTTTTTTATTAAAATACAATTCGATCTGTTAAAATAAACTAAAGTATGTATTACTCGTAGCGTTAAGTTACGACAGTAACTAATAGATTCGTGTCTATTTAATATTTGAAAAATAATAGGAAAATCTTAGACACTACCCGATGACTGTTTCATATTTTGTCATATCTCGACCTTCGAGTTTTAGTATTATTATTTTATTTATTCATGATAGTAAAACGTAAACAAAGAAAAATTTGAATTTGAATCTTTTCCTAAACTAAGAAAAGTTGGTTTTAAAGGGAATAGGAAATACATATAATTTATTTACTTTCTCAGTATAGAAATGAAGAGATAGAAATTACATTGCATCTGGATAACTAACGGAAAATTAAAGAATAAATATTTTAATATTTATTATTGTAAACAAATGGTTAATGTTATTCAAATAATATGGTGTGACGCCAGTGTCCGCGCGCATAAGTTAAGTTTTGTTTATAATTATTATCTACCAGGAACATTTAAACAACAAAAATATGTTTTTTTTCTCTACAAGCCGCGCCCGTGATTTCGAATAGTTTACGTTTCCCACCAATATAGCAATAAAAATATTCTTTTATGTTTTATCCAGCGTTTAATCCAAATCTATGCCCCCAAATCCATTTAATATTTTTAACGTGAAAGAGCATCAAATATACTTTTACATCCATCCTCACAAACTTCCGCGTTTATAATATTAGCAGAATGAAATCTTACACTCTTGCAAATCATCAAATAAAAATAAAACTGGAATAAATTCTAGTCAACAGTTGTTTGTATTTATTCGCTGTTGAAGTAAATTACAGCAAATTGAAATCACTTAATGGATGGTGAATTTCACTTAAAAGTAACGCTTCAAGGAAAACAAAGCTCTAAGAAAATGTTGAATGTTTGTAAATAAACGTCGCGATCTGGTTTGTTTTAATTAAATTTATTGGATTTTAATTTATCTCATTGATAGCTTCTGTTTTATGATGACTGATAAAATAATAATAAAAAGGATATATTACATATTTATGTTAAGTGAAATTTAATATGAATATTAAAATAATATAAATATTATAGAGCGTACTTCTTTTTAAAAGACTGTCGGACATTTAAAAACTCACTCTCTCCAGATCTTATCGTTTCTGAGTAGCAATAGTCACTTTCCATCAGGTGGTGCGCCCACTCGTTTGCTACCCAAAAATTTCAAATATAAAATTATTATTTCGTTTTCGTAGCGTACATCGCTCAATACTTCAGCACGTCGACCGGTAAGACTGTTTGATACAGTAAGCTATTATTAGTATTTAATATGTATATATGTGCTAAGTTGTTATACCCATGCTAAGGTATGCTTCATTCCCTTTCATATAGACTCATTGCTAGATACCCCGTCACATTTGTACTATCGCTTGCTATTTTGCAATGTAAACACGACGATGTTAGAGATTACCCTGATAAAAATTAGCTCAAGCAAGGATTTGATATCGATAGCAAAATACAAGACATGTCAATAAAAGTTATGATAAAACAAAATAAACGATTAGATATTGAGATCAGTTTTTGGGAATGTGCTGTGTGAAAGAGACGTGTTTGTCAAAATGATGGAAGAATCGGTTTTAGAAACAGAGGAAACGGTTCCACTCGTTGGCGAGGGTGTGGGTAAATTGATTTCTGATTTAATAAAATCAAAAGCTGTAGGTAAAGGAAATTAAACTAATACGTCATCGAAGTATTTATACAAATCTTGATAAGTGCCATCACGTGACTGACTCATTCATTAAAACTGCAGATGCCATTCCAAACAATTTTGTTTCCATTTCGTATGTTTTATTGGCGACTTTTAAACAAATCATACAATCCCATGGTTGATGGTTCATGGTAACGCGTTTGACAGTTTGGTTTGACGTATGACGTTTAAAACGTCATGAGTGAAGAAAGTTTGTTTTGTGTAGTCGTCAATCGTCATTCCAATTTTTATTCTTTTTTGTTTTCCATTAAATCTATTTCTATTAGTAATTTCAGTATAACCTTTTTGAAGTAATTTCCTATCACTTTAAAGGCATGTCGTATTTTGTAATACTTAGACTGACTGTGTTTAATGTAACCGAGTGAAGTAGTGAAGAATAGTTTTAGAAGCTACATTAGAATAAAACATTTTCAGGGGACGCTGTAATGTTCTCCGGGCTGCCAGGTGAGACTATCCGCTTTATAGCTAATTTCGCTGTTTACCTAACTTCCTAGTATTGCTAAATTTACGTTCGAAATATAAACGTAAAACAATGCATGTATTCGTTGCAAGTGAGTCACTCCTATTCTAAATATCGCAGATTAAGATATTGTATGCTTACTTTTTAGTTTGGCGTAATATTTTATAAAGTGCCTCGGGAAAGTTAAATGTTGAAATTGTTTTGTCATAGCGTCACGTGATTGCTTACAGTCGGCGACTGTTGTAATTTGCGGATTCAGTATCATTACGACCGTGTTTGAGCTACGATTGTACTGTAAATATTTAATTAAACGAACTCATTGCATACAATATTTTAAGTGGATTTGCATGATTATCTTTATATTTTATAATGGAATAAAGTGTTTAATTTGTGAAATAATATTGAAATAAAATTAATACCCTTTGGGTAAACAAAATGCAAGTATTTAAAACGAAATGTTCCAGTAAGTTGTACTAGCAAAAACATTGCTTTTTGTGTGTTTGATTTTGTGTGAAATAAATAAATACTAGTAAAGGAGAGAATGTTGTAATTGGATGTTTAGGTGAAGCAGATGATATCCCAGGAATTGGCCAATATGACGACTTCCACACTATTGATTGGCAGAGAGATATCGCAAGAGATCGTATGAGACACAGGTACATTGTCAAAAAGAGACAGGACTCAATATGGGATCTTATAAAGGTATGTCAGTGTAACAAGTTTGCATTTTTAATTTAACAACGGCAATTCTGAAGCAGCTGTGTGTACATTTACTTCAAATGTTTTAAATTGCTTTTTCAATTAAAGTTTATTTACATTATAATAATGATACATTTTCAATTAACTAGTTAGTTAATATTTAATAGCAAAATGATAAGCATATTATAGATTTGCATTTTAATAAACATATATTTTTGATCTGAAATGACTAAGAAATAGACAGGATATTAAACTACATCGCAGTGACCTAAAAGGTTCAATCTATCTAGAAGGGGTCTAACTCTTATATGGAAAAAGTGTCTAAGAGACTTTTTTTTAATTGATATATTCTTTGCAAGAGAGTAAGGTACTTTTTATAAAATTGCTTTTATTACCTATAGTTGTTTTTTCAACAATTTACAATTCAATAACATTAGTGTCAAATTCTAAATAATGAAAGAAAAGTTATGGGTTCTGATGTAGTCCCAAAATAGTTTTACATACAGTTTAAAATGTTGATCTTGTCTCTAACTGTTTTTTAAATACATATAATTATTTTAGGGCGCCCACGACGCCTGGTCAGGATGGGTTTGTGTACTCCTCGTGGGCGTGTGTACAGGGGTAGTAGCCGGCGTGATAGACATAGGAGCGTCCTGGATGACGGACCTCAAGTTTGGAATCTGTCCGCAAGCTTTCTGGTTCAACAGGGAGCAATGCTGCTGGTCCAATGATGAGATCACATTTGATAGAGAGAATTGTTCAGAGGTATGCTTGAATTTTCATGTAACATTTTTTTTTATAACATAGGGGCCAAACAAGCAGGCGAGCCACCTAATGAAAAGTGGTCATCGCCGCCCATCAACACTCGCAGAGCTTGAGAGTTCCGGAGTGGGTTGCCGACCTTTTAAAAGATGTACGCTCTCTTCTTGAAGCACCCCAAGTCATGCTACGTCAAGCAACATGGCTAATAATAGAAATTTTTTATTAATTTACTGGATAATAACACTTTTACACAAATTAATACATTTATTACTTCATAAATAACCACTGTAACAAAAAACACCAAAAACCCTATGGTTTTACTATGCGGTTTTCAAATAAAAAGTATCCTTCTGTGTTAATCCAGGATCAAAACTATATACATGCCAAACTTCAGCCAAATTCAGTAGATGTTGCGTAAAGAAACAGTCATACATTTGCTGTTGTATAATTATAGTAATACTAGCTGTTGCCCGCGACTCTGTCCGCGTGGAGTTTCGTATAAACTTTGACCCTCCCTTATAATCCTTTTTTTATAGATTTTTTCATACAAATGTTTTTTCCCGCTTTCTCCCGATCCCGTGGGAAATTTAAGTTTACTAAGGTACCTGCATGCCAAATTTCAAGCGTCTCACTTAAGCGGTTTAGATTTTTCATACAAAAGGTTTTTCCCGCTAATTCCCGTTCCCGTGGGAACTTCGGGAATTCCTTTCTTAGTGCACCTCTACGGTACCTAAGCTACGTCCCTTCTATATTTCAAGTGCCCATGTTTAGCCGTTTAGGCTGTGTGTTGATATGTCAGTCAGTCAGTCAGTCAGTTAGTTTCTCCTTTTATATATTTAGATAAGATATCATTGTTGTAGTGGTTAACATGGCCTCAAGTGTTTGGCGAGTCTCGGGAAGGAGCGGGAGCATACATTATAAGCTATCTCTTCTACATAGTGTGGGCTCTGATATTTGCAGCACTCTCTGCATCCCTAGTGAGGATGTTTGCGCCCTATGCCTGTGGATCTGGTAAGAAATATTTATTATTATAATATACGTATAGTATTTTATCTATCAATATTTTAAAGTCAAATTCTGCAGAAGTGGAGTTATTTTTGTATAAACCTTTCTCTACTATATTTATTTTACACTTTAAAGTAATTGTAATGTTACATTACTTTAAAAACGAAATTTATTTTTAATTACATAGTACTTAATATCTTAGAATGATTTAAATAAAAATTATTGTCTTTACAATAGCATTTATGTGTTCATATGAATAGAGCTATCAATCTATTGGCATTGATTAAAAGTCGTTTTAAATTAATATTGTCTATGATAAATTTAAGAAAATAAATCTATTTAGTTTTAAATTTTATTATAAACAAAAAGTAGTAATGAATGAATCAATGATCAGGTATACCCGAGATAAAGACAATACTCAGTGGGTTCATCATCCGAGGGTATTTGGGCAAGTGGACGCTTATCATCAAGTCAGTTGGTCTCATACTGTCTGTATCATCCGGGCTGTCCCTGGGCAAGGAAGGTCCTATGGTCCACATTGCCAGCTGTCTGGGTAAGTTATGTCCTATAGAATGTTATAAATGTCCAGTTAGTACTAGATAATTCTTTTAAATAAATAAATACTAGAAATAAATCGCGACGATCGCTTCAAGTAATGTAAAATGTGCATGAACCAATCGACGCTATCTAAATAAATATAATAAATTTAAAAAAAAAACAAAGAAAAGGACTACACAGAAATTAATACAATTCCATCAATTGGAGGCCTTATCTATATGAAGCCATAGCATCTAATCAACCAAAACCAGGCGTTAAGAAAAAGTTATTAAAGTAGATATAACACATAGCTTAACACATAGGTTAACGCATTTACACCAGACCTTGCCATATAGATAAAGCC
>JADANM010005835.1:1054180-1072818 GCA_026213755.1 Eurema hecabe
TAAAAGTTTTATTATGTTTGCAGGTAACATCCTCTCGTATTTGTTTCCCAAGTACGGTAGGAACGAAGCAAAGAAAAGAGAAATTTTATCAGCTGCAGCGGCTGCCGGGGTCTCAGTGGCCTTCGGGGCCCCTATTGGAGGAGTGCTCTTCAGTTTGGAAGAGGTATAAATACTCTTTATTACAATTATGTTATTACTGACGATGAGATATATGATATGACAACGTCCTTAGGAGAGGAGAAAGCTGTTAGATTTTTGCATATCTAACTTGACGACCGCTTGGCGCAACTGCTTTCTGCGCGAAGAGTTCGATCTTTAAATTTTACTGGGGTCTGGGTGTTGCTATGTATTGCATTTACAAAAAAATATGTATATGTAATTTATTCTACATTTCGTTAACACAAGCTCTGCTTAGCCTAAAAAAATAATACTTTCATAAAACGAAAAATTTACAAATGTAAATGTAAATTAAGAATAATATTCAAAAAGAAATAAGTGTTAACCGAGCTTTAAAACGGTTCTAATAAAACCTCAGAAATAATCGAGATTTTAAAACAAAAAAAAATCTTATTCTTATACTTTTCGTCCTGCTCTCATTATAAGCTCCTAGTATTACTAACGTTACTATTAGCTACTTGATAATTTATGCTAAGCATAAAACGATGATATTGTCTAGTTACGTAACCGACTTCACTACTTCATACAGGACGCCTCAATAGATCGTGTTTTACGCTCCACTAGCCGACCGTGGTTCTTATTGTATTGTAGCATCGCATTTAATAGCATTTGCGATAACATTTGTACTGTGGGAGACTGGTGCCTCAACTAGACTTGGTGGTAGAGTCATGATTTTAGGCGTAATTAGGTTTCAAAGTCAAAAGCATCTTTATTCAATTAGGTTACATAAAGTAACACTTTTGAATCGTCATGGTATTACAAAACATTTACCACTAGTTCGGAAGGCAGTTTCTACAGAGAAGAACCGGCAAAATTTTTAAAAATAAGAACATACAATTGTAAATATAAACAAAAACTCGACTATTATAATATTTATACATGAAAAAGGTCAACGTCCCACGAGCGTTAAGAAATACATTCCAAGTGTTTTTGTCTTCAATATATTCATTTAATGTATAGTACGCCTTTTTAATTAGACATTTTTTAACAAGGCTTCTAAACTTGGAATAAGTCAGTTCCTTGACGCTCTTAGGAAGCTTATTATAGAATAGTATACTCTGCCCCATGAAAGAGTTTTTTGATTTACTAAGGCGGAAGGATCCGGTTGGATGGACAATCGGTGTCAAGTAGTGATATCTAATCAGAGAATCGCGCTTATGATATTTGTTCGAGACTTAGCATATATACAACTTATCGACATCGAACCATCGGGGCTCTAAGGGCCAGTCAGTGGTTCGACTGGTCGAGGATCCTCTCTTTGGTTCAGAGGAAGGTGACATCCTTCCTCATTCCTTCTCACAGTCATTGCATATCGTTGGGGAAGTAGAAGCCACGGTGGCCCATTTTTCCCTTCCGCCTTAATTTATAATAACTTCTTACGTTTTGTGACAAATTATTTTTAAAGTCGGAAGCACAATCGTGAGAAATTTGACAAAAAAAGTAATCAATTGAGGATTTCTCTTCGAGAGTCGAACAAAAAAATATTAATCATAATATAAATAAATAATATCATCAAATAATAATATGAAGCTTACGTAACGTGAAATTAATTGTAATACATAATCGCTTAAGGAAAAAACGATACATTATAATTCAGAAACTTATCGTAACAATGTTTTAAAAATACCGACGTGAAACCAATTGATCGAAAATATTTTTACAGTTTTAAGATATAACCTTGAAGAATTATATCTTAACTAATATCGTAAATGCAAAAGTTTGCAAGAAATATACTATTGTAGTAGCTGTATATGGGTATTTGTTACTGTTTCGTGCATGCAAAAAAATTACTGGAAAGTTTTTGAGTATGCTTTTGTTAATTAATTATTAGATGGTAGAGAGCCGTTGGGCCAAAAACGTTTTATTCACACTGAGGTGATACTAGAAATATCATTGCGTTTACTCCCTATTCTATAATCGTTAAATTTATATTATTAATTCCATAAGTTGATAGTTCATTCATTGTTATGATTATCACATAGCTTATTTTAATCCCGGTATTACCCCGGGAACGCCTATGCTTAATTTATATTTTCCAAAGAGTATGCATGGTAATTAATATTTTCTCCCTCAGGTATCATACTATTTCCCTCTAAAAACCCTGTGGCGATCGTTCTTCTGCGCCCTCATCGCGGCCTTCATCCTGCGCTCGATTAATCCCTTCGGCAACGAGCACCTGGTGCTCTTCTTCGTGGAGTACAACAAGCCCTGGAAGTTCTTCGAGCTGATACCCTTCGTGGGGCTGGGGATCATCGGGGTAAATGTTACTATTGTTATTAAAAAATATATAAATATTTACATCAATATTCCTTATATACCGTGTAATTTAATTCTTCTTTTTATTAGCTTTTTGTAGGTGATAATATGATTTATTTGAAAATTTTTCTAACTAATTTCTCTTTTGACAAATAAACAAGTCTATTGAAAAAAAACTAATGAACATATTGATGTATAATGTCATGTTTCGAAAGAGTGGTCTATTACAGCACTCTAGATTCCATTGTTACAAATTTTAATGCTAATTATGCATATTATTTTCTTAAATGTACGCAATAAAGTGTACACGCAATACGAGTAATTTATATTTAAAATGAAAAAATAAATACCGTTTCAGGGCTGCATAGCGACGATATTCATAAAGGCGAATATCTACTGGTGCCGGTACCGCAAGTACTCCAAGCTGGGCCAGTACCCGGTGACCGAGGTGCTGGTGGTGACGCTGGTGACGGCCATCATCGCGTACCCCAACCCCTACACGCGCATGAACACCAGCCAGCTGATCTACTTGCTGTTCAACCAGTGCGGAATATCCAATACAGACCCGCTGTGGTAAGTACTGTACCTTACTGTTTATTACGTCTTGATGGCCATAATGGTATGATAGGAAAAATAGAAATTCGAAGAAGGGTGGTTGGGAAAAATAAAGAGAAGTGAAAGTACCACTTTTCTTTATTTTTCCCAACCAACGATTTTTACTGACGCTGTAAAAATCGTTGCTGAAATACATATTTATTTGTTTAGTGAATTGAAAATGACCCAATAGTCAATAAGAATGTTGCCTTTCTCTAGTTTATATAAAGGACCCGTGATCAAGCCAAATCTGTCTGAATACTATGCAATAGTCCAATGCTAAGAAGTATATGTATATGCTTACTCTCAAATAGCAACATAAGCGTGATTCAGAATGTAGTGTAAGCCCTTGTTAATTGTAGTTTTTAAAACTTAATTCAAATGCTCAACATATATTTTGAACAGCAAATACAACCGCAACTTCACCGACGTGAACACCATCGAAGCAGCGGCCGCCGGTGACGAGGTGTACCGCGCGATGTGGCTGCTGACCCTGGCGCTGATCCTCAAGCTGGTGATGACGGTGTTCACGTTCGGCATCAAGGTGCCGTGTGGTCTCTTCATACCGAGCTTGGCTTTGGGCGCTATACCTGGACGCATTGTTGGCATTGGTGAGCGTTTTATACCATTGGAATTGGGTTTAGTACACTTCGTAGACTTTAAAATATTTTTTAAGGGTAAGTAGTATGTCTAAAAAAATCAAAACAAATGATTTTTTATTTTAATTTTTTATTTTTATATTCCATACATACAGTTGTGAAAGAAGTAAACATTTATTATAAAGCATATACATAGAAACAAGACATAATTAATTGATCAATTGATCATGAAAATAATACAAGGAAATAGAAAACAAACTACTGATTTTCGGTTTTCGTTTATAGTTTAAAAAAGTAATTATAAGTGAAGTTTGTTAATAAAATGTGATTTTATTTAATGAATTGTGATCAACAGGTGTTGAGCAGCTGGCCAACAAGTACCCTAAGAGCTGGTTGTTCTCCGGGGAGTGTTCCACGGGGGATGATTGCATCACACCCGGCTTGTATGCTATGGTGGGGGCAGCAGCTGTGCTGGGCGGGGTCACTAGGATGACAGGTATTTACATTTATTTTAACTTTAAATAATACATAAGAATTTTTTTTGAGTAGAAAATTTTTTGAAAGACTAATAGTATAGTTTTAATGTCACTCGCATTAATTTCTGTGAATGTGTGTAATGTTTATATAATTTTTTTTCGCGTTAAATTTAATTGTAAACCTAACAGCCCGACGGAGTTTCTTTCGAATCTATTATATTTTTGATATATACCTATACCCAATGTATTGCAAAATTATAGTGGACTTCAATAGGTTAAGATCAATTCGTATACATTTTGAGTGAAAGTAGTTAATTTACGAACATATCGAGCTATATTTAATTAATTATATGTTATTATTATTACATATATTTATGTGTGTGTAATTCGCAGTATCCCTGGTGGTGATAATGTTCGAGCTGACGGGCGGGGTGCGCTACATAGTGCCGCTGATGGCGGCCGCCATGGCCTCCAAGTGGGTGGGCGACGCGCTCGGCAAGCAGGGCATCTACGACGCGCACATCGCGCTCAACGGGTACCCCTTCCTCGACTCCAAGGACGAGTTCCAGCATACCTCGCTGGCTGCGGACGTTATGCAGCCTAAGTTAGTACCAACATGATGTAAATTATCATAAAACAAACATAACACCGGTATCATACCAGCGTCCAACACCAGACTACAAGTCAAAACATCTCTTACCACTGGCATTATGCAAGTCATTAACACCACCACACCATAACATAATCATACTAGTATACCTAACAATAAATTATATACTTAGTGTGTGTATGTGTAACATAGATGTAACATTGTGCTTGCGAGTGTGTTTTTAAATAAAATTTAATTGTGTTAATTTTATCGTCAAGTCCCACTCGAATTTCATCATAATTGGTTAATCATTTTCTATTGTTTAAGTTTAAGTGCTATGCGAATTGGCAAGTTCAGTTTTTCTATAAAAAAATTTCTATTTTATATTTGCATTATGGATTTTACCATGTTAAAGTCCTTTAAATATGAGGAACTTTACATAAGTGTCTTATCTCATAATATAATATATTTTGTAGATATTGTGTTAATGATGTACAAAAAAAGTCGACAATAAACAATAAAAAAACTTCATATTGTTTTACAAATTTTGTTGTCACATTGTCGTAAGCGTAACATACACAAATCTCGACTGCAATGCAAATTGTGTTTTACCTGCTATTGATTATTAAATTATATCGCTTCCAGCATTAGTGATTGCGAAGTATCGAGTTGTTTTATTTATAAATTTCATTAACACCATTTTTATGTAACTGCTAATCATGTTTAAGTAAGGTTTTTTTTGTAAATCAAAAAACTGCGATCGTATTTTAAGAACGCAATGTGATTTACCGAATTCAATGTTTAAATAATCTATGATCATATGTAATATTAATCGAAACATCCAATTAAACTTAGTTTATATTGTTACAGACGCAACGAGACATTGTCAGTAATAACTCAAGACTCCATGACAGTGGATGATGTGGAGACGTTGCTGAAGGAAACTGAACACAATGGGTACCCAGTGGTGGTGTCCAAAGAGTCACAGTACCTGGTCGGGTTTGTGCTTAGAAGGGACCTTAATCTTGCTATTGGTGAGTGTAATATAATATAATATAACTTTATTTTTAAAACTTAGTATATGCCTGGCTAATGTATGTGTGGAAGGTCATCCAAGATCCAGAAGATTATAGATTGTTTGGCTTTACTGAAATTTCAATCATTTATATACTCATGTTTTAATACTAAGTCAGACTCAGTCAGACTCTAGTCTAAAAAACTAATAATTTTTTCAATTGAAAAATAAGTCACAGGACTAAATAAATAAACTTTTTACATAAAGGTATTTATTAAATTATTCTATTTTACAGCGAATGCCCGCCGTACAATGGAAGGCATCACAGGACAGTCTCTAGTAGTGTTCAGTGGTCAACCCCCCGCGGCCGGGCCTGTCAGTCCCCCCGCCCTTCCCCTGGCGCGCATCCTGGACCTGGCGCCCATCACGGTCACGGACCACACGCCCATGGAGACCGTGGTCGATATGTTCCGCAAGCTGGGCCTGCGCCAGACGCTCGTCACGCATAATGGGTCAGTGTTGCCATGTTACATCAACTTGCTTGGAACTAATTAAGATTATGGATCGGTGTTGCTATGTTACATCACTTTGCTTCAAACTTGTTAAGATTTTTATTAAATCCTATCCCAATAAGGGATAAGGCGCTCATTATTAGGGACTGATTCGTAGTCAGACCCTATGGTGTTCCATCAGACTGCTGTATGGCAGTCACTGGGACCCTCCCAGTCTTATACGTAAGCCACATAGTATAAAACACAGTTGCTTTCTCTGTCTATCTATATCCCTGTGTAATGCTTAAATCTTTAAAACTACGCAACCGATTCTCATGCGGTTTTATTAATAGATAGAGTGATTCAAGAGGAAGGTTTAATAATGTATAATATATTCATAATATACGCGAGCTAAGCCAGGTCGGGTCCCTAGTTAATTAATAATAAACATTAATATTTCCAGACGGCTGCTGGGAGTTATCACCAAGAAAGATGTGTTAAGGCATGTCAAGCAGATGGACAACGAGGACCCCAACTCCGTGTTATTCAATTAAATAAATATGTTAAATTAATAAACACCAATATTCTGTAAATGAAACACACTTTACGTTAAAACGATTTCACTGAAGCAATTTCGGTTGTTAATTAGCAATTGATGCTCCATTTTTACATTTTTCATTCTAGCAACATTTTTATGTATATTTTGAAATTTATAATTTACAATATATTTTTCTGTGCTTAAAATATTAAGAAGAAAAGCATCTTAAATTGTTTTACATGTAAAGTGTAGTTTTGACATTTGTGTTTGTCGGATAACATTAAATTTTAAGAATCTGTTACCAATTAAATGATTAATTTTGAGCAGTTGACAAAACAACAAACGTTATATTGTTATTGTTATGGAATTCAAATAAAATGTTATTATGTAATAAGCAAACAGTTTTTATAATAATTTATATTCATTATTTCACTGCAATCAATTATTTTATATTTAAAATGTCAATCAATTTCAATGTTTGTAAATATCTGATCTATGAATGCATAATCTGAATTAGTTTTTCGGCAATATTTTTAAATGATTTTTTTATAATATATATGCTATGGCTAACAATATGTGGCTACATGTTGTTCATTTTACATATTAGTTGAATTTTTTAATTTATGGAATTATTTCTTTTTCTATACAAATAAATTTTAAAGTGAGTTAGTTATCCTTCATCACTAATGTACCAATATCTACTCGTCTGTCAGCGTGTAGTGCGGCGTTTGCTATGGCTATCAAAGTTTTATGTTATCATTATCATTAAGTATTTTAATTATTATACAAATAATTTTTAATCTATTTATACGAAATTTGTAATGAAATTTTATATACGTGCGAATAAATGATACATTTTTATATCGACATCACATTTATTGTGGCTAGTAATGTAATCGTATTGTCCGTGTTCCTGCGAACGAGATATTAACAATCAATCAATTATCTGTACGAGTGTTTAACGATTTATATTTATATGTTATTACGTTAGTCGACTGCATACTAGCTATGTCATTGCTAATCGGCTTTTGGAACGAGAAATCGACTAATTTCGGCTCCAAATGTCTCTTTCGCACATATCCGGCAGCTAGCCCATCGTGCGAAAGAGATAACGCTCTTTGAAGCCGAAATTGGCTTACACTCTCTTTCTAAATGCCGACATGTGATATTTATCGCCGGCTGTAGTATGTCGAAGTTTATGTAAATAATGATTTCGTATTAACTTGTACAGAGGGATAAGTTGAAAGTATATTTAAATGATTTTTATAGGTTTTGAAGAAGTTTTTCCTAGTTATACGTCTGTTAACGAGCACACTGCATTATAGCGCACTATATGTTAGCACTATGGTTTTATCCTGTATCGAGTTATGCGTGGCTTTAGTTTTGTGAAAACACTTGTTTTGTATGAATAGGACCAGTATAGGGAGAGCCGCAATTGTGTAAATAAAATAAAATATCGGTGACGTCAGCTGTACAGTCACCAATAGTCTCATTTTACGTAGCCTTTTAGTCAATTGTGATTGTATTATTTTTTATATATTTATTACGAATCTAACGGAACATTATATATAAAAGATACCCTTTTGTACGAAACGTCACTTTCGAGTAAAATTTCTTTTTAATTAGTTCTATACCTCTAGTAGACAAATAAATTGTTACTTTATATGTTAGCATGAGCCCATCTTAACGCAATTAGATTTGAAAAGATACAGTCGCTACGTTTTTACACGGTATAAAAATACGTTTTCTCCGAAGGTTTTTGAAGCCTCCATGAATCTGATGGTCAATAGGATTTTAGTTAAGTATAAATTGTATTACCCAAATATGTAATGTATGACGCGACTACTGCATAGTTTGTATAAAATAATATCATGTCTCACACTTGTATGGAGCCTAATGTGCAGCAATTTATAGATTTATGTACAAAACTAACCTAATAAAACCTATTTGGAATGTGTCTTCGTTGTTTTTTTCGCCTCTTTTAACTCATTCGCCTCTACATAATAAATTAGTTTCGCAACATGTATATTTATGTAATAGGGGCAAATAAATAGGGAACATACCAAGACGGTCAAAGGGACCACTGTCTAAATGTTCTGAACTTGTTACTTAGTGTGAAAAAATTACGAAATTAAAAAAAATATGCCCTAGATTGTTTTAAATTTAAGAGAGTTAAAGTAATTGATATTAAGGGAAGTAGAGATTATTATACAATGTGCCTACAAGATTTTATACCAACCATGTTCCGTGCTTATTTTTTTATTATGTTGATCTGAATGACGTTCCAGAATCTAGAACGTAAAATCATCTTCGACGATTTATATATTCACAACCAGATAAAATAAAACAAATAATAAAGAAGAAATTATTTATTAAATAAAGTACATGTATACATACATACATGTAGGTACTATTAATTCACAATTTCACTAAATTACGCTTGAGGCGTTTACAAATTGTATTTAATTACCGGAAAAAAATTAAGCAATGCGTTTTTGCTGTCATGGGCCCTTGAATTTAAATACATTTATGAAAAAGAAAATATTATTAAAAACATTCTTTATTAATTTAATCGATTGTACAACACAACATTTTTTAATTATTCATTAATTAATTATTCATACAATAGTCATTATGCATAATTTATATAATTTTATGTACAAACAAGAATATAATTTCAAAAGGATATTATGGTACCCAATTAATTATTGATGCATATGTACCTCTAGATATCATTAATAGTCATGAAAAAAATTATGTATTTGTGAGAAAATCTTATAGAACTATGAGGGAGTATTATTAAATGTGGAATAAATTCAACATAATATTAAAATAAAAAAAATGAGTATGTGGAATTGAATCCAATTGTAATCGTAAATTAGAAAAAAAAATAAATTAATATTTTAGGCAGGAAAAAATAATTTGCGATATTAAATTATAGCAATATTTCGTCAAGTGATAATATTTTTTATTAGTTTAACACCTCTGAAGGTATTCAAAAAATTATTCAAAGCACAGCGCCTAGTCCCAATCTCAGCAAGACTTGTGCGATGGAAACTAGTAATTGATGCACTTACTCTATACATTTTAATTATTAAATACATATAATTATTAATAAATTACCGCCCTGATCCTAGACAACAATATGAATCTTTATAACGGTATTAAACCTAGTGTTTTTATATATTATAAAATTTTGAAAATACTGCTTGTGATGAGAAATCTTAGAGCATCTTGAGACATGCGCGTGCGCTGCGCACCTTTAGCTCTACTCAGAATGCAATCGTCGTCGATATCGAAAATTTTGATACCGAATTATCGAACTTAAGCTATTTTACAAACTATCGGATCGAACATCAGTTCGTCATAGTGATGTCGAAAGATAAACAAAAGTTTTTATTTTTAATCGATATCGCTCGAAAACTATTAAATGTAGTCAAAATCGACGTCGATTGTGTTCGAAGTAGAGCTTCTTAACCGAGATCACTTCATCGTCAACTCAACGAGTGCAACACAGCTGTAAGCTACACTAAACGACTGCGTCGCGAAACTTGCTAACAATCGGAGCGTAAACATATTATCTGAAAGAAATGTCGTGAAATTCACAACCTTTTCCATAAAAAGTTGATAAGTACTGCGCGAAAGTTACAAATCGTGCGAAGATATAAACCATTTTTTTCATTGAAGCTTTTAAGTAATATTAAAATTTGCTTTAAGTGGACTTTTCAGATAAAGACTCGAATACTGCGCGAGAAAACAAAATCGAAATCGAATCCTACAAATCGTATCGCGTCGCAGTCGCACGCAAGCCTGCGGTACACTACACTTACCAATTTATTACCTTACATAGCGCCATTCGGCTAAATATTATATTAAATTTGATCATAGTGATATTATACACACACCTATTTATAATTTACACCTAAAGCAAAAATTGTAAACTACTTAGTTATTACAAGACATTCGTACTAAAATAGTGTTCTATTGAAAATATCAATATATATTCAGAGTGATAGTGTTTTAAAAAAAATCTATATTTAACATACGCATACATAAAATTAAAAGGGGAAATTTAGATATTTTAATAATTCCATCACATACAATATAAATAATTGAACTAACAATTAGACATTTGGTAACATAATGTTCGCATCGGGTGCGACGCTGAGCGAATGCGTGGCGTTGTTCGACAAAGTGTTATATATTAATTTATATTAATTCGTTAAATCGATACCAAGTTCATACCAATTTCGACCGAACTAAAGCCGAGGCTTTTGTGGTAAAACCGCTAAAAGCTTGTGCAGGAAACGCGATAATATTATTACCTATTATAGATATTTAAGTGGTCGTGGTTTCTAGTAGAAATTTTAATATATTTCTTTTATAACGCACTTTGTATTCAATTCAGAGAAACATAATATTTTTCAATATACGTTTTACAATTATATATCGTCATATATTTATAGAATCAGTGATTTTTGTGCATCTTATTAGTAAGATCAAACGGCGTTCTGATTTAATTCGATGTATTTATTAAACCACGTACTGCCGTAACGTGTTCGTACGCATTCGCGCGTGTTCGGATCGAATTCGTACGAAAATCCGTTTGAAATGTGATTAATACTTCGTGCTTTGGCTTTGTCTAAATTGAACTAATTCATATAATCAAAAAATCTTTGTTAATTACAATATTTCTATTTAAATTTCAAAAAGATTCCAAATATTATTAAAAATAAAATAAATTATTTATTTATTAGTTTTGTTGTAAATATTGTAATATTATTTTTGCTAATTTTAATCGTTTCTTTAATAACTAATTCTATTGTTTTTTAACAAAATTTCTTTCTTCTAAGGTTCCCGACAAAATACTAGTCTGTTAATGTGTGTGTGCTAATATCGGTACCAGCTCATCCGAGTCTCCACTTGTCTCGTCTCCTGGATCATACCCTGGGGTTCCCCTGCCTGAGGCGTCACACGAACTCCTGCCGCTGCAGAGCCACCGACACCTTGTAGAGGCTCTCCATCATGAAGGATAAGTTCTGGGACAGCTCGTTGACGGGACGCGTTATAGCTACCATATCTGAAATAATAAAATGCTGATTTTTAGATATATAATTCAAAATACATACAAAAATTAAATGAAAATATTATTATAAGAAAAATAAACATATTCGAAATGAATCATGCATTTCAAATGTACAATGTTAAGTTTAATAGAGAAAAAAATCACAAATGCAATTAACTATTCAAAGGCAATGCGCGAAATAAATACAAGACTATATACCCGGGTGCGCCTGCGCAAGTCCCCGGCAGTAGACGTGCAGTAGGCTCGTGACGTCATCCTCCGGTAACTCGCCACGTTCTAGAATTCTCTCGGCATTTCGTTCACGAACTAGCGACAGAGCCGCGCCCCATCTGTATTTAAAACATATTAAAAAAAATCTGTTATTATATTTTATTGTTAGTTCTGTGTTATCAATACATATAATAAAAACGTAACGTAGTCGCTGTCTGTACATGGAAGATATATGAGAAAAAATATTATAGGAGACCTTTATTAACGCAATAGAACCCAAAACAATGATTTTTTGAATATTTGTCTGTTTGTTTGTGCACGCTAATCTCAGAAACGGCTTATCCTATCTAGATGGGGTTTTCAATGATATATTGTGGTAAGCTTCACTTAACATTTAGTGTTTAATTCATGTCAATCGGTTGATAAATAAAAAAGTTATGGCAATTTAAAGAATCACGTTGAACTTGCTGAACGTTTGTTGGCGCGGGTTAGGCATTTCCAAAAATGCTGCCCAAAGTCACTTTTCTACGCGGTCGAAGTCGCGGGCACAGCTAGTCTATAGTCTATGTATATTTTTATTTTAACAACTACATATTTACTTCGATATTTTCGGGACAGTGGAACACCGTTGTGTTTTATTCGGGTTGAGTACTATTTTCTCCCCCGAGATTTTAGGTATGGGAAATTTTCAATGGAAAATAATATTTACAATAACTATAAACATATTCTTATAAACGAGTCAATATATTTTTAATCATTTTAATAATATGGGTACATATTAAAATATAAAAATTGGGAGGTGTCACTTGGTTGAAACGAAGTTCCTTTCGGTTAATCATTGAAGAAACTAATAAAATTTTACTTTTAAAAATAGAAAGACAAAACGAAAATAAACGGCTTGCTTTCTATGAAAGACAGAGAAACTACAGTAAAAAGTGTCGTTACACTTTTGGTTTTAATTTTTTTTGTCTCTTTTTTTAAATTTATTTCTTGACCATAGATACACAAGATCATAATTCCCTTAATAAATATATACAGTGTGCTACAAAACAAGTGTCCAATCCGAGAACCTCTTACTATACACCAGTGGTAGGTCCTCATTTTGCTATAATTTTGAAAAAATAAAATAATTAAATTTTTCAATTAAAAAAAATAAAGTAAGTAAAATTGCAAAACTTAAATGGCAACACCGACTATAGCTAGCTATAGGATCTATAGGTACTATGAACCGTACGTAAGTTGCCAGCATTTGTGAATTCCCTTGAATTTGTGTTACATTTTCACTTCAAGCATAATCTTTAAAACTTTATTGCATTTTTATTTTTAGATACAGATTTTTTATTTGATTTTATTCCAAATAGTTTTAAGATACATTCTACCGCCTGAACAGTGATGTGAATATGTCACTGTGCTCCGGTCTGAATGGCACTGTAGCCAGCGAAATTACTGGGCTAATGAGTCTTAACATCTGACGACTCAAAGTGGGGAGCGTCGGTGTAGTGCACCCTGCCCGGAGTTGGGCTTTATAGCAAAGTTCCGGGTAGCACTGCATTGGCTATGGGCTGGCGTTACTCTTACCATCAGGAGTGCGTCCAGCTCGTCTCCCCTCTTCATATCATAAAAAAAAAAAAAAAAAAATACAGAATATTGCTCTTCAGGATCGGACACATGTGTAGTAACACAGTGTATAATGAATGTCAAAGTCAAAGTCATAAGTATTTTTATTCAACTAGGCTACATAAAGTAACACTTTTGAATCGTCATGGTATTACAAAATATTTACCACCGGTTCGGAAGGCAGTTTCTACAGAGAAGAACCGGCAAGAAACTCTGATAGTTGCTCTTTTTAAAAAAAATAAGAACATACAATTGTAAATATACGAGCGTTAAGAAATATCATTCTAAGCGTTTTTGTCTTCAATATATTCATTTAATGTATAGTACGCGTTTTTAATGAGACATTTTTTAACAAGGCTTCTAAACTTGGAATAAGTCAGATCCTTGACGCTCTTAGGAAGCTTATTATAGAATAGTATACTCTGTCCCATGAAAGAGTTCTTTGATTTACTAAGTCGCAGGCAGGCATAACAATTTTATCTCTGTGCCTCGTATTATATTGATGATAATGTGTAAGTATGTCACCGTTGGCGCTGCATGAGGTGCAGCAGGCGCGCGTCGTCGTGCGGCGCGGGCGAGGGCGAGTGCTCGGCCCACGCGTCCGCCGCGTGCGCGCCCAGCGCCGCGCGCACCGCGCACACGCCCGCACTCATCTCCACGCCCTGCACACATATACACGACATTTTATTTATTTGACGACCACTTGGCGCAGTGGTAACACAACTGCTTTCTGCGCGAAGGGTCGTGGGTTCGATTCCCACAACGGAAAATTATATTTGTAATTTACATTTGTATTTTTCTGGGGTCTGGGTGTCGCTATGTATTGTATGTATGTATTTACAAAAGAAAAGTATGTATATGTAATTTATTCCGTCATATAGTTGCCATAACATAAGCTTCGGCTTAGTTTGGAACTAGATGGCGTTGTGTGTAAATGTCCTGAAAATATTTATTTATTTACTTATCATTAGATACAATTTCCTTCCATATGGCATTGGTTTACGCACTAAGCACACACGCTTGTGTCACGTTAATGAAACAATTCACAATTTTCAATATAAAATGTTTTAATTACAATACACGGTTTATTGTGTGTACGCGGTCGTGTGTGTCTGTCGGCGTTTGTCAATGACCTTAATGTTGGTAGGAGATGATTAGTTCAGTTATATACATACATACATACATACATTTAAATTAATAAAATCTTTTTTATCTTTACCACAATAATACGTACCGAAATTTATAATAACAAAAAAACTTAAAACTACTGGGCAATAAGCGACTACTCAGTAAGGTTCCTTGCTTGCACTTGGACTTGGAATGCTTCAAGGTGAGAGCGTGCATCTTTTTAAAAGGTCGGCAACTCCAGAACTGTCAAGCTTCGCGAGTGTTGATGGGCGGTGATGACCACGCCCCATCAGGCTCGCCTGCTCAATTACTCCCTATGTTATAAATAAAAACCGGCCAAGTGCGAGTCGGGCTCGCGCACAAAGGGTTCCGTAGCAGCAAATATAATAATTACAGTTAAATCAACCTATCTCAAAAACTATAAGAGATACTTTGATCAAACCAAAAATCGTTGAAAGAGTTAATTAGCATGCATCACCTCTATTTTTTTTAGAATTTTATACCCCGTAGTTATAAAAATAGAGGGGGGGGGACATACTTTTTACGACTTTGAGAGCTGATATCTCAAAAACCGTTCACTTTAAGAAAAATGTTTTTTAGAAAACTTTATATCATTTTAAAAGACCTTTCTATTGATACCCCACACGGGTATGTACATCGAAAAAAAAAATTTCATCCCTCAGTTACATGTATGGGGGGCCCCACCCCCAATTCTTTTTTTTACTATTTAGTGTCATATTTTTGTAGCGGTTCATACAACACATATTCCCATCAAATTTCATCACTGTAGTACTTATAGTTTCCGAGTAAATCGGCTGTGACAGACGGACAGACGGACAGACGGACAGACGGACAGACGGACATGACGAAACTATAAGGGTTCCGTTTTTGCCATTTTGGCTACGGAACCCTAAAAAACATCGTATTCATATATTAAGATGATATAATGTACTACATACCCGGTTGTCGAGCGCGGCGTGGTAGACGGCGACCACCATCTTGTTGTTGGTCTCCAGCAACAGGAGCAGTTGGAAGATCAGCTTGTAGAGGCAGCGGCCCGTCTCCTCGGCGCTGCGGGACACTTCTAGCGTCTGTTGAGTATGCATTTAATTAGAATATTGTTTGTTTCTAATTAAAATAAATTGTTGGCATTATGTATATAGTACGCGTCACGAATCTTTAGCGCTGAACGAAACATGCGTAGAAGTCAAAAATAAGGTATCGAGGTAGATGTGCGGCGCGCGGGGCGCGTGATCGTCATGTGCGCGAGCGTTGATTGGTTCCCCAGTCGTGTTGTCTTTCTCACACCAACACGTTAATAACGAGCGCGATTCTACCGATGCGCAGCTATTCTCGTCCAGCGTTAAACATAAACGACGCGTACTATACCTACCTAACAAATATTTTTTGGAAACACACCTAACACATAACAATACCATTTTTTTGTTTCGGAGAGACAAATAAACACACATACATTTTCATTAGTCATCACGAGTGCCGGCTTTAAAAATTATATAATTTTTATTATTTCAATTCTTAGGACATTTATTGAATTTTATTAATCTTAAACTTTAATACAACATCGTTTCTAGCAGTACAAATAAAAATTACAGGAGCAATAGAACGATTGATTTCGTAGTTATAAAAATTATATAATACCTATATAATTTTCAAAATAAAGATGTATTAAAAATATTTACAAAAACAATATTAAAAAGTGACGCAGCCGGTAGGATTCGAACCTACGCTCCCAGAGGGAATCTGATTTCGAGTCAGACGCCTTAACCACTCGGCCACGACTGCTTCTACCTTATCTTCAAAACTAAGCTCAATATCTATTCTTGAATATTTATTATATCTATAAAGTGGGTATATTTTAATATACAAATTATATAAATTTATCATCAATTATTATGCTCACAAATTTGTATTAAAATAACCATATGTCTGTTTCTGTCATATTGCTATCTCGCTCAATGTTACAGTTATGCCCAAACAGTGGTTCCTCTAGTTGTAGAGGAATTCCTCATCCCTTCTACTTCTTACATACATATATTATGCCACAAAACACCCACCTACCTATACAAGTTCAGTAGTAAGGTAATTTAATTGTAATTATTGTAACTAGCCGTTCCCCGCGTATTTTCCGTTCTCGGGGTAAAACCGGGATATAAAGTATCCCATGTGTTAATCCACGGTATCACCTTTACACATTCCAATTTTCAACTAAATCGGTCCAGCCGATTTTGCGTGATAGTATAACAAACATTCATCCATACATTCTTACTAACTTTCACATCCATACTAATATTATAAATGCGTAAGTAACTCTGTCTGTCTGTCTGTCTGTTACGCTTTCACGCCAAAACTACTGAACCGATTGTAATGAAATTTGGTACACAGATGGTCTAGAGCCTGAGATAAAACATAGGCTACTTTTTAACTAAAAAAACGGTTATAAGGGGGAGAAAGGGGAAGTTAAAGTTTATATGAAAGACCACGCGGACGGAGTCGCGGGCAACAGCTAGTTTATAATATTTTTGTTAAATTATTTATGCCTACTACTACTATTATAAATGCGAAAGTAACACTGTCTATCTGTCTGTTACGTTTTCACGCCAAAACTACTTATATATATAACTGATTGTAACGAAATTTAGTAAACAGATGACTAACGTCTAACGCCTGAGAAATTATACGACTACTTTTTAATTGGAAAACTAGGGTTATTAGGGGTTCAAAGTTTATGAAAATCCACGAAGACGGAGTCGCGGGCAACAGCTAGTTACAGTGACAAATAGACCAATTATAATTACCTCTAGCGCGTGTTCCCTCCTATCGAAGTACGTCTCTAGATGCTCGTTGATCTCCAGAGCGGCGTATCTGACAGCATCACGTACACGCGCGCACTCAGCGACCGCCGGCCCCGCCCACAGCAGCGGCGGCTCCTCCCCAGCCAGTCGCTCCAGCACTAGCGCCAGCTCGTTGCCGCCCAGGCCCACGCTCACGCTCATGCCCACGCCCACGCCCACGCCCGACGCGAGAGCGCCCTCCCCGCATACAGATATCGTTTTCGCCGTCACCTCCTATATGTACATATACATTATAAATTAAACATAATAAACAAAAATGTATGACGAAGAAAAAAAAAATGTGTGTGTGTGTGTGTGCGTAAATTTCTATCGAAAATTACGACAAAATTGCTTTGTTGATGAGACGCAAATCATTGCGTCTCATCATTTTTAAACTTACAGTATATTATCAAATATACTGTAAGTTTAAAAATAGAATTCACTGCTATTTCCAGTAATTATTCAAACAAACGTATAAATGTCAAAGTGTGTATATATATATATGTGTGTGCCTAACATAATTCTCTCTCTCTCATCGAGAATTACGACAAAATTGCTTTGTTGAGCAATTATTTGCTTCACTTTAGATACAACTTTGTTTGAAAAAAAAACAGTGTGGATTTTTTTGCGGGTGTGTTTGTGTTGCCATTAGAAGAAAAAAATTGACCTTAAGTACGGTATGTAGCCTGTGCACGAGGGTCATGGGCGGCAGCTGGCTCGCGTGCCGCAGCAGCGCCGCGACCGAGCAGCGCCACGCGTCGCGCATAGCGCCCGGCACCGGGGTGATATCGCCGCGTTCGCCTGACATTATACAAAGTCAAGTCAAAGTTAAAGTCAAAAGTCAAATATATCTTGATTCAATTGGTCTAATAGCTATTGAATCGTCATTGACACAAGATAAAGTAAAAAAACTAAAACCCAACTACGACAAAAAACGACGCTGAAAAAGTATAAAAGTACCCCATGAATACAGGTAAAGTCACAAGCAAATGCTAGTAATATATATATAT
>JADANM010005835.1:1086425-1103233 GCA_026213755.1 Eurema hecabe
TACAAGATAAAGTAAAAAAACTAAAACCCAACTACGACAAAAAACGACGCTGAAAAAGTATAAAAGTACCCCATGAATACAGGTAAAGTCACAAGCAAATGCTAGTAATATATATATATTCGAAATGTACAAGTGAAGCGCTTTAAAATGATACCAAACACGGCATATCTAGCTTAACTTTATTTTTTACTCTGTATATTTTGTCCGCTAGAGGGCGCCACATTGAATTTGGTGAAAGTCTATATAGCCTATAACCAGCGGACAATTAAGACGCTTCTAATGATATGTCATTTGTCGAATTCTGATTAGTGGTTTAGAAGTTACGAGGGAACAGATGAACATACATACATACATACATACATACATACATAGCCTGTCAAAATCATAACCCTCCTTTGGCTTTGCCGTAGTCGGGTAAAAAGAAAGGAAATTCAGCGGGCGTTTGGTGTATCGAGGTTCAATTTAAAAAGAAGTATTATTTATTTATTTTATTAAGAATAATATGCTTTATATACTGACGTTTTACTGTACATAATACTAGGCTTAGAAGTCTACAGTATTTTTTTGCAACATTTCCTTCACAATAATAATAACTGTTCCATTAAATAATTAGTTATAATACACTTTATATAACAATAGTATCTTATATTGTTTTTACTAATTTATAATGGAAATTCGTCCTACACGGATGACGTCACGGTACGAGCTAGTTTTCTTTATATAATCCATAATTGTATGAGAACCAATGTACGTTAAATAAGTAATTTGTTCTAGGCTAGTTCTCGGTACTCCAATTGAATCAATTCACATAATCGCTTCGTGGTATAACTTGTAAATCTGTTTATATGACATTTGATTAGAGGTGAATGTTATTACGCTACTTATTCCTTCTATAGAAGACTAGTTACATAATAATCATTACATAGTATAAAACAAAGTCGCTATCGCTGTCTGTTTGTCCCTATGTATGCTTAGATCTTTAAAGCTACACAACGGATTTTGATGCAGTTTTTTTTAATAGGTAGAGTGATTCTTAAGGAAGGTTTATATGTATAACACATGCATAATATTGCAGAGAAAGACTGATAAATTCAGAGGTTTCTAATGTGATGTCCTAAAATGGATTTTTTTACGCTTATATTGCAAACGCTGGTTAAACCCTACGAGATAGACCAAAATATTGTACTACAGGATAATAATCCACCTTAAAAAGTTCTACAAAAAAGTCCGCAATGGCATATGTCTATCTCTTAGGGATAACCCACCATAACCATGTTTAATCCGTTATTAATAAATGTTTATTTACGAAGTGATTTTAAACTGTACAGCATTAATCCTTATCAAATTAAGTACCTTAAATAAATTGTGCATTTATTATAGATCAATATGCTTTTTACCGCATTTAATTTAAGTGAATAGTTCCGAAGATATTACAAATTTAAAATGCAGGGACGTAGTTGTTGCGGCGCCGCGGCGGTACGGACCGCGGGTTGCCAAAAAAGCTGTGTAACGTTGTGTATGAGGACATTCTGTAGTTGCACCCGTGCGAAGCAGGGGAGGGTCGCTAGTATATAATATACATTACTCATTAAAATCTGAATCACAACACATTGGAGATATTGTAGAAGCTCAAGCTCATTTTCTTTTAGGTAACACAAGAGAACGAATTCACACGGAGCCTCTTATTGCGTATTCAGTTTAGAATAATAACTAATTCAGTTTGTATTGTTTAAATAATACCTATATAAAAACTGTGAATCTACACTATCATATTGGACTGTCAAGATAAGATAGACGTAAGTTATTGTTACAAAAATACAATGAAATAAGAAAGTAATATAAAATAATAATAAGGTATCTTAGTAAACTTAAAGTTCTCTAAGAACGGGAGTTAGCGCGGGTCAAAGTTTATATGAAAATCCACGCGGACGGAGTCGCTGGCAAAAGCTAGTAAAAATATATAATTTCTTTTTCAATCAATACCTCGTAAACACGAAGTGAACGACGGTTTCCGGTTTAATCTGTATTCCTGGATGGTCTACAACTTGATCGAAACTCAATAGTTTGCCGGGTCACTTCTAAGACTTATATAATATATATATATATATATACATATGTTAAACTGCTGACGTATTTTTGATATAATAATAATAAGTAACGAATATATCGGCGCATGAGTAGCAATATTAAAATTCCGATATGTTCCAAATAGATAATAGTTTAAATTCTTTCTACACAGCCAACTGATTCGTCTATCGAAAACAATTTTGGAGATCAGCCTTCTAACAAATCAGTTTAAATATTTAATATAGTCACAAGTGCATTGATACTATTTGTACCAAAAATTTATAGTATTCTTCTGCGAGCGTGTTGCCGGATTTCCAGAAATCTGTACGTACTGACTTCACTATACATATTTGTATGGAATGAGTACAAGATATCAGGCAAATAAACGCACCCACCTCTGCGTTTGATTATCGTAACACTTTTCATAGTTCTTGTATGACGTTTGTATATAGAGTACAAAGTTATATTGATGGAAGATTATGTTGTTTTTTTTTGTAATAAATTGGAGTTCGCTGGAGTCCATATATATTTCAATACAGCTACAGGTAAGACAATTAAACGTGATACAATATATATCCGTTATTACTCTATGTGTGATTATAACTGTTCTTTTGTAAATACATACATACATACATACATACTATATAAATGTGAACGACCATTTGGCGCAGTGGTAAAACAACTGCGTTCTGTGCGAAGGGTCGTGGGTTCGATTCCCACACCGAAAAAATATATTTGTAATTTACATTTGTATTTTTCTGGGGTCTGGGTGTTGCTATGTATTGTATGTATGTATTTACAAAAGAAAAGTATGTATATGTAATTTATTCCGTTATCTAGTTGCCATAACACAAGCTTCGGCTTAGTTTGGAACTAGATGGCGCTGTGTATAAATGTCCTAAAATATTTATTTTATTTTTATTTTAAATGCATCACCCAGACCTTAGCGATGTCTTTTTTCATTGAGGGGACAAATGCACCCAACTGTCGTCAGACTTTAAGCATTAATTCACTACAGAAATTAAACGTTCAACTAAGGACTTACGTATCTTAAGCAAAGACTGAAAGAGAAAGGATGCCAACACTGAAATATTTAATGTTTTCCTAATGCTAGCCTAGTTTAGGCACCAGACTCAATACAAATGTCACTGCGAATTAAAATTGTATTGAATATTAAATTTAGATTGTATATATTGTATTTAATGAATAAAAAAATTATTAAATGAAAAAATAAAAATTGCGAGCACTTGGAATTTTCTTACAACAGCACGTCACGTCACGTTGGCAATATACGTCGCCAATAAACTATGCTACGGTTAAAAGTGCACTAGCTATAGAGCATTCTAGTGTATTGTAATGGCAACTTTACACGATAAAGTTTGTGAGGAAGGGTCGATATATAAAATAAATAAAATAAATTAATATTTCAGGACATTTATACACAGCGCCATCTAGTTCCAAGCTAAGCCGAAGCTTGTGTTATGGCAACTAGATAACGGAATAAATTACATATACATTACTTTTCTTTTGTAAATACATACATACAATACATAGCAACACCCAGACCCTAGAAAAATACAAATGTAAATTACAAATATATTTTTCCAGTGTGGGAATCGAACCCACGACCCTTCGCGCAGAAGGCAGGTGTATTACCTACTGCGCCAAGCGGTCGTCATGTGGTCGTCGTATGATTATAGATACTCAAGTCAAGGATTTGACTAATACCAAGTTTAGAAGCCTTGTTAAAAAATGTCTTATTAAAAAGGCGTACTTTACATTAAATGAATATATTGAAGACAAAAACGCTTGGAATGATATTTCTTAACGCTCGTGGGACGGTGACCTTTTTCATGTATAAATATTATAATTGTCGAGTTTTTGTTTATATTTACAATTGTATGTTCTTATTTTAAATAGAGCGACTATCAGAGTTTCTTGCCGGTTCTTCTCTGTTGAAACTGCCTTCCGAGCCGGTGGTAAATGTTTTGTAATACCATGACGATTCAAAAGTGTTACTATATGTAGCCTAATTGAATAAAGATACTTTTGACTTTGACTATCACTATTTCTTCTTTTTTTGTGTTTGAGTTGATCACGGAACGGGAACGGGTAACACAATAGGGCATGGCTTGTAGCTACATGTTATAGTACGCGTCACGAATATTTAGCGCTGAACGAAACCTGCGCAGAAGTCAAAAATAAGGTATCGAGGTAGCGGCGCGTGATCGTCGAGTGCGCGAGCGTTGATTGGTTGTCCCAGTCGTGTTGTCTTTCTCGCACTAATACGTCAATTACGAGCGCGACTCTACCGATGCGCAGCTATTCTCGTCAATCGCTAAACATAAATGACGCGTACTATACATTAGGTTTAAAAATACGTAATTTGCGTGGCTGTGTGTGTGGGTGCGTCTAAAGTGTAGTATAACGCACACAAATGTACAAAGGCTGAACCTTTATAGTAGTTATAATATTATAGTTACAGCATAGCAAGAACAAATGAACTGATATCTAAAATCTATGGAAGCTGTGAGTAACAGATAACGGATATATTTCGAAGACATCCTTTACTTTTGTAATATATTACATATAAATGTTATATATTACAAAAAAATACAAATATTTTATGCTTGTCTAGGGATCGAACCCACATCCCTTGTCACAAAAGGCAGCTGTGCTACCACTGCGCCAAGCGGTCGTTAGGAGAATTTTTCTTTCAGACAAACAAAACAAGTTTTTAACATAAAAATCTTACCTTAACAGTGATATAGAAGAGGTTGTTGAGTACCATCTCCGTAGCCTCCACGGAGCCGAGTCCCTCCCGCCGCGCGCCCCGCCCGCCCTCCGCGCCGTAGTACTGAAAACACACGTCTTTTTACCAAATATGCCCTTGTATAGTGGGTTGAAGCGGTACGAGTACAATCTGAATCTCTTAAATTGCCGGAACATTTGAAAAGTATAGGAATAAAAAAATTTAAAACAGAGCTTTACGTGTGGTTGACTCAAAAAAACTATTATTCGGTTAATGAATACTTACATTGATAGCTAATTTTAATAAATAAATTTGACATTACATACTTATTGACATAACATTTAGCATAATAGTATTTTATTGACATAACTTTTTCTAATGTATAATTGCAATAATTTATTTAATATTAAATAATAATGTTGTATCCAGAATTATGATTGTGTGGAGCTTGTTGCTTACCAATGTATTAGTTGCTTTAGCAATAAATGATTATTATTATTAAAGGTCATGACTCGCTTACGATCAGGCGTGATCGTGGTTACATGGCTGTCTATTAATCATAAAAAATGAAGTCTTCGACAGCGGTTTGGAAAAAGTACCACAACATTGTTTAGACATTCTACATTGGAAACTGCTGTTCCAAAGATCCTGCAGTCGCTACAAAATGTACAGGATTATTTTTCGAAACAAGAGGCCATGTATGTGGGAGGGAACTTGAAATAAATATAAAGATGCCGCGTAAATTGAATCTCTTCGCTAGAGGTATAGGTGTAATATTATGACTTGAATAAATAGTTGAATAAATATATATATGACTTTTATTTAAGACAATATGTGGAAATAATGTACGAACTTTTTTTACTAAATTACATATTGCGCGATTCATAAGCACTTGAAAAATATGTTTAGTCAACTATAAAGTAAATTAAAACATTGACGACCGCTTGGCGCAGTGGTAGCTTTCTGCACGAAGGGTCGTGGTTTCGATTCCCATTCCCCACACCGGTAGAGATCAACCGGTCAGAGTTCAAACATATCGTTTGCTTCGCCCAAATAAAGGCTAGCCCGGTTAGATGCTATTTCCTCAGTATGTATGGCTTTTCGGCTGTTGCGTGTAATGTAACCTACGTAGAAACGTAGCCAAATAGAAATTTGCCTTGTATTTAAACGTACAGTCGACAGCAGAAGTATATTAACGCTTTCAAAATACAAACAACCCATGGAATATTGTTGCTTAAAGCTCGCAGAACATTGACCCAATTAAAAACACGACGACCTACCAATCTAAAAGAACAACACCTAAGAGTTTTTTTGCGGTTTTTCTATGTAGAAACTGCCTTACAAATCGGGTGTAAATGATTCTTTTGTAATACCACTACGATACAAAAGTGTTACTATATTATGTAGCCTAGTTGAATGAATATATATTTGATTTTGTCTTTGAAATTATCTTAATACGGGAACATTAATGTAATATATTAGTGTTGAGATAAAGCATAAATTCAAGGCTTAAGTATTACCCTCAGTTAAAATATAGGGTCCCACCGTAACATCACAGACAAAGCCAAAAATCCTTAAAGAATGCGAAAATTGAGAAGATTTACGGAGGATGTATTATATATTCTGTAGGGTACGATTATATATTGGTTATGATATATGGATGTAGGATTATATGTTAGCTACTCTTTAGATCAAACTAAAATAAAAAAAAAATAATTTTCGTTACGATATTGTCCTAATGCGAACTACGCAGGGAAAGCCGCAGTTCGTAGCTAGTAATCTATTGATGTATAACCTATCATATTATATAAACAGCTTATATAAAATTGGTGGGGTTTTAGTCGGTTTGAGTCCGACATAACCTACTTTCTCACCCCCAGGATTGTAGGCATGCGTGAGTATTTACCCACGGAAAAAAAAACTAGACTAACTAAGAACTAACGGATAAATTACATAAACATACTTCTCTTCTGTAAATACATACATATAATACTTAGCAACACCTTCCTTCTTCTTATCGTATCGGCTGTTGCGAATGCGCATTTTCATTTTCCATATAATTCACATGGTTTGTGAATGAAGCAGGCAATATAGGTATTAATTTAAAAAAAGGCTATGATCGTCGACCGCCCGATATTTCCGGACGAAAAATCAATAAAACATAAGTCCCTCATCAATGTGAGTGCACTACGTTAACATCATCTGTATGGAGATAAAGCCTCCTCATTAGTACCCCTTCCCGTAGGCATATTCAAAACGAGTGGAGCCGGCGGCGAATCGATCGCAAATAGGTAAGCTTAATATTCGGACAATACTGATATTAAACTTGTTATAAATTGTTACAGAGTGATTTTTTTAGGTTTTTTATATAAAACTAGCTGGCCCAACGCGACTTCGTTCACGCTGTACCAATCCTGGCCGAAACCTTATACCCTGCGTCTACCATTTTTTCACTTAGGACCATCCTCGTACATTCAGGATTATTCTAAAAACAGAATTACGTAAATCGGTTCAGCTGCTATCGAGTTATGCGCTTAACAATACATTTAGCAATTCATTTTTATATCCTGCCTATCCTATCCTACTTCTTACTAATATTATTAATGTGAAAGTTTGTGAGAATAGTCTCACATACATATAGACGTATGTTTGTTACTCTTTCACGCAAATACAGCCGGACCGATTTAGTTGAAATTTGGTATGTAGATAGGTGATACCCTGGATTAACACATAGGATTCCTTATATCCCGGTATTGCCCCGTGAACGGGAACTACGCGGGTAGAAGTGGGGGGCGCAGCTAGTTATAGAAATGGGGTATACCATTCACTTCTAATAAAACTTAATTTCTTGCTTATTTATTTATTGTTACACAACTTTACAAGAGGGAATTGCAAATGTGTGTGTCCCTACAGTAATGTATAATAATAATAATAATAATAAAAATTCTCTATTGTCAATATACTATGTCCAATAATAAATGAAATACACCTTAAACCTAAATACAGCAAATCGTGTTTTGACAATAGGCGGCCTTATCCATCACTATATACATTCGTTTTATATAAATTGACACCAAGTACAATGAAATGTAAATTTTGTTCTGAAATACTTGTAGCGTGTAGCCTACTTAAGGCACCAGAATCAATGTAAATGTAATTATTCTATAATGTATTATATAATCAATTCAATCTCACCTGTATGTATGACAGCGGGTTCGCCGGCGGCACGTTGGGGTCCAGTAGTTCGATGTTGACCAACCACGGCAGCAAATACTGCAACAGCAGCTGCCGCACCTCGGTGCGGGCGGTTTGGAACCGGGCTGTTATTTCTGTTTGAGGGATATTATATCATTGAAGAGAGTTTATTTATTTAGTTCAAGGACATTAAGCTGTTGTAACATCAAAATAAGAGTATACAAATCTATCAATAACTTTTACCTATAATAAGTTTTACCGAGCTGTCAATGATACGATAGTTACATTGACAACTCGGTATTATAATTTCAAGTTAATCGTCATCTTCTTTGTAAAAATAATTATTGCTGATAAAAATACGTATAAATTAGTACAAATGTATGATTAATCGTTTGTACTTTCAATATATTAGAGCCCATACATAGTCTTTTTATTTATATACAATATTAAACGTCAATTCCAAATCCAACGATCATCTGCGTATACGAGTACGATGACTGTTTCCTCTTACACTCTGATAGGCCTAATTGCTGTTTCAATTTAGGTACAGATTACACCTTCGCTTACTAACTTGATATGTTAGTTGGTCATGTTGGTTTGTAGCGGAAAATCGATACAATAAGTGGGTAATGCTATAGACACGGATAATAATGTATGGATCAATTGCAGTTTCGGTGACTGGTTTCACCGTTAGACTATGAATGATAGAGTATTGGAAAGTTTATACAGTGTGTTGATTAAACTAACGACTCGCCGCGACATGCCATGTATTTTGCATGTACGAGTAGTTTGGTAGCTTTACCGATTTAACCATACTAAGCAAAAAGTGATTTTATGTAATAAATAATAAATAAATATTTTCAGGACATTTATACACAGCGCCATCTAGTTCCAAGCTAAGCCGAAGCTTGTGTTATGGCAACTAGATAACGGAATAAATTACATATACATACTTTTTTTTGTAAATACATACATACAATACATAGCAACACCCAGACCCCAGTAAAATACAAATGTAAATTACAAATATATTTTTCCTGTGTGGGAATCGAACCCACGACACTTCGCGCAGATAGCAGTTGTGTTACCACTGCGCCAAGCGATCGTCATTAATATAATGTAGTTGTTTAATTAAAAGTTCGGCCTATACGAATGTCTCATACAAATCTTACATTGAATTAATTATTAATAATATAAAAATGAATCGCAAAATGTGTTGGTAAGCACATAACTCGATAACAGCTGAACCAATTAACATGATTCTTTTTTTTTTAGTCCTGGACGTACGAGGATGGTTTTAAGCAAAAAATGCCATATATATAATGTTAATTTTATTAATTTTTATTTGTTTATTTATTAATACAACAAAAGCCAGAATATCAAGGTAGCAGAGCGTGGTTCAGTTATATTTTATACAATGTGAAGTTATTAGCGTTTGACAGGCGCGAAGTTCATAATTGAAAATAATACATAATACAATTTAGGAGGAGTGTTGAAACTCCTCCTAAATTCGAGCCTTTTATGAAGTTACATTACAGGATTTTACATAATATACATCAGCAAATGAACATTATTTATAATTTTAACAAACCAATACTGTGTTTTAAAAATTTAAATTTATCTTTAGGTAAAGCTTTAGTAAAGATGTCTGCATATTGATAAGCACTGTGAACATAATTTAAGCTTATAATTTTATTTTGATATTTTTCTTTTACAAAATTGTACTTTATATCAATGTGTTTACATCTTTTATGAAATTCACTGTTTTTAATCACATTAATAGCACTCTGATTGTCGATATTTATACACACAGAGTCCTGTTTATATTCACCGATATCACTAAGTAGCTGTCTTAGCCATATAGCTTCTTTGGTGGCTGCACACACCGCCATGAATTCTGATTCAGTAGTTGACAGCGCCACAGTTTGTTGTCGTTGTGTTGACCAAGTGACGGCGGCTCCATTTTTAATGAAGACATATCCAGTAATGGATCTTCTGGTCTCTATGTCATTAGCAAAATCAGCATCGCTGTATCCAATTAAATCTGTGCTCTCAGACTCAAACATATAGAATAATCCATAGTTCTTAGTATCTTTCAGATATTTGAATATCTTTAATACAGCATTCCAGTGTGAGTCATCATAAGAATGTAGGTATCGACTTACCTGACTCACAGCAAACATTATGTCGGGTCTGCATACAGTGGCTGCATGTATCAATGATCCAACTGCCTCTCGGTATGGACGATCCATCTTTGGCTTGTCATCTGCCTTTTGGAGTTTTACATGAGGATCAGCAGGAATACTGTTGGAATTAGCATTTTGCATATTAAATACCATTTTTATGTTTTTCAATTTGCATACCAATAAAGTTAGTTAAATGAGGACATACTTTTAGATCAAAATTAGATTGAAGATCATTGATCACTTCCATTATCACAGTTTTTTCTCTACAGAGCAATAGTCCATCATCAACATATAGACATAAGTAACATTTGAACCCTTTCAATTTTCCAATATACACACATTGATCTGCATTACTTTTCTCAAATCCAACTTTCTTTAAGGCCGAGTCAAATTTGTGATTCCAACACCTAGGTGCTTGCTTTAACCCATACAGAGATTTAACAAGTTTACATACCATGTTTGGTTGGCAGTTCAGCCCCTCAGGTGGTGTCATCAATATGTTCTCATTCAGTTGCCCGTACAGGAAAGCAGTGGTGACATCAAATTGGACAATTTCTAATTTTTCTTGAGCTGCAATAGATATTAGTAATCGAATAGAATCATACCTAACTGTTGGTGAGAAAGTTTCATCATAATCAATCCCTTCCTGTTGTGCATATCCTTTAGCACACAGTCTAGCTTTGTAACGAAGACCTGTTGGCCCATCTTTTATTCGGAAAACCCATTTGCTTCCAATAAGTTTAGCATTCTGAGGCTTTTCTACCAATGTCCAAGTTCCATTTTGATTATGAGCTTCTAGTTCTTTTCTTATAGATTTTATCCACTTCTCTTTTTCTATTGAATTTACTGCTTCCTTGTATGTCATCGGCACATCTGTAGGGTTTTCTTCATGTTGACATAGATAGATATTTTCTTCCGAATCATTAAGTTCTTCCTTTTTAGCTCTATTTCTTCTTGGTCTCAAAGTTACATTACTCACTGAAGGAGGAGTAAAGCTAGTATCTGGTATGTAATCACTATCAGAATTTGATTTGTTTTCATATACAGTTTCATATGATGAACATATACTTGTATCTTCATTTTCAGTTTCATTGTTTTCATAATCATTGGTATTTCTTGTAGATTTCTTCTCTGACAGTTCTACCAGTACATAATCTCTTTTGACAGTAGATTCCAAAAATGTTGCATCTCTGCTTTTAATTACCTTCTTAGTTTTAGGTATCACAAATCTGTAGCCCTTAGTGTGGTCACAATAACCAATGAATATCACTTTCTGTGCCTTCGGATCCCACTTCTTGCGTTTCTCTTGGGGTAAGTGTACCATAGCTTCGCAACCAAATACACGCATGTGTCTCACATTTGGTTTTTGGCCAGACCACAGTTCTTCTGGTGTTTTGAATGATAGGGACTTGGTTGGTGAGCGATTTATTACATAGGCTGCGGTATGTACGGCATCAGCCCAATATTGTTTAGGTAGATTTGCATTAAGCAGCATGCATTTCGCTCTCTCAATAAGACTTCTATTCATTCTTTCCGCAGTCCCGTTTTGTTCAGGTGTGTATGGTGTGGTCGTCTGGTGTATGATACCTGCACATTTTAAATATTCTGAGAAATTCTTGTTGACATATTCCAAGCCATTATCTGTTCGAAGAATTTTAATTCGAGTATCCAGCTGATTTTCCACTTCTTGTTTAAATTCTTTGAATTTTTCTAATGCATCTGACTTGTTTCGGAGGAAATATACATAAATTTTCTTTGAATAGTCATCAAGGAAAGTTATAAAGTATTTGGCACCACCAAGTGTTTGTGTCTCCATAGGGCCACATATGTCGGAATGAATCAGTTCAAGCAGAGCCTTTGCTTTATTTCCTGTACTTCTAAATGGTAGTCTTGTCTGCTTACCTTCCTTACAGGTGACACATGTCAGACTTTCTGTATTTGCGGAGAAAGTTACATGTTCAGTATTTTCAGACATTTTCTTCAAGCTATCAAAGTTCAAGTGTCCCATTCTTTGGTGCCACAGGAAGATATCTTGTTCTTCAACATCGGACATGCATGCATAGCCTCCTCCAGGCATATTCAGCCGGTACATGTTGTTGATGGTACTAGCTGTTGCTACTATCTGATTCTTGTTGTTCATAATAACACAGCCAGTTTTGTCAAATCTTACTTGGCCACCACTTTGAATTATCTGACTTACTGATAGTAAGTTGGTAGCAAGATCCGGAACATATAGTACATTTGTAAAGAGCACCTTATTTTCTTTACCCATTTCATTGTATGTATTTAAGCTCACTTGCCCAGAGTATTGCACTGATAATACTTTGTTGTCAGCTACTCTTATATTCTTTACAGTAGAAGTAGTTATATTCTGAAGCAAACTCTTGTCTTTGACCATGTGTGAAGATGCACCCGAGTCCACATACCATGCGTCACTTTGTGCACTTGTAGCAATAAATACAGCAGCATATGATGAACTACTAGAATTTTGTGATTTATCTTTGGCTTTTGATTTACAATCTGGGCTTTTGTGACCGTACTTATTACAGGTGTAGCACCTTGGTCCTTTAGAATGCCTTTTGTAGTTTTTCTTAAAGTTTTTGTTAACTGCAAATGCCTTTGTATCATTTTCTGTTGGTCGAACATCTTGTAATAATTTTGCTTTGACAGAATCTGAAGTAATCTTAATGCCTGAGCTCTCAAGGGCAATTATCATGGGTTTGTAAGATTCCGGCAGACCTGAGAGTAACATTGTGCCAAGCCACTCGTCGTCCACTTTGAACCCAATATTCCTGAGCTTATGAGCAGTGCTCATTATCCTGCTCACATACTCTTCCACATTTTGACATTCGGTCAGTGACGTATTACAGAGATCACGCAGCAAGCCGACTCGTCGTGTCAGCCCAGAGTCGTCGAAAGTTGAGGACAGCTTCTCCCATACTTCTTTGGCAGTACTGGCCTCCTGTATGTGTACGTAATTCGTAGGATCAACTGAAAGGATTATTTTTGTCCTTGCTTTGGTATCTCGTTTCGGATCTGTTGGCGTTCTCGTGTCGGATTCTATGCAGTCCCACAATTCCTCGTGTTGTAGGTATGTTTGCATTGCAAATCGCCAAGTTGCGTAGTTCTCCCGGCCAGTTAGTTTCTCGATTAACGCCAATTGATTACTTGATGCCATTTTGTAACGATTACGACGCACACTTTCGAATAAAAAACAGTCTCGTTGCGGTATTGAGGTTATACGCATACAAAAGTCCGATATCACTCTTTTATGATCGGATTATTCACTGTTTTTATTTCTGAGCTCTCTGGGCCCATAACCTGTTAATTTTATTAATTTTTATTTGTTTATTTATTAATACAACAAAAGCCAGAATATCAAGGTAGCAGAGCGTGGTTCAGTTATATTTTATACAATGTGAAGTTATTAGCGTTTGACAGGCGCGAAGTTCATAATTGAAAATAATACATTTCAACATATAATATAAGTCCAAAGCCTTAAAAAGTATTCAAGTATGCATGAACATTTCCTCACAATACAAAAGTTTTTTTTTTATTAATTAATCAAAAAAATACAAACATACACACTTACTTATAACTGGCGAGATGCGCTCATTTTTTTTTTAGAAACTTCCTACAATTTTCTTTTAACTACTAAACAATAAACTTATATAATATAGGTATATCTGGTATACATGTATGGTTACATCTATTTAACACTGTTTATTCAATTAACAACTACCTCTCTCGATGTATAAGTATAAGTAGCGGCACGAATCTTTAGCGCTGAACGAAACCTGCGCAGAAGTCAAAAATAAGGTATCAAGGGGACGTCACGGCGCGCGTGCGCGTGATCGTCGAGTGCGCGAGCGTTCATTGCTTCCCCAGTCGTGTTGTCTTTCTCGCACCAATACGTCAATTACGAGCGCAACTACCGATTCTACCGATGCGCAGCTATTCTTGTCCAGCGCTAAACATCCGTGCCGATACCTATATATCTATACTAATATATAAAGCTGAAGAGTTTGTTTGTTTGTTTGTTTGTTTGTTTGAACGCGCTAATCTCAGGATCTACTGGTTCGAATTGAAAAATTCTTTTTTTATTGGATTGACCATTTATCGAGGAAGGCTTAAGGGTATATAACATCACGCTGCGACTAATAGGAGCGAAGATATAATGGAAAATATGGAAAAAACGGGGAACATTTTTCATCTTTGAGGGCTTCCTTTGCGTGCGCTGCGAAAACGGTTCTAGATACAAAAATAATATGTATGAAAGAATTATTCCTCTTTAATTGATCTAAAAAAAAGTCCGCGACAGTATATGTCTATCTTCTGAGATTGACTCACTATACCATAATAATAGAAATAGATCCGACGGGGACGAAGTTCCGAGCAACAGCTAGTATATATATATATATATGTGTGAGAATCCTTTAGCACGTACCTGAGAACATGGGCATGGTGAGTTCGGGGTGCAACTGTGACAGTTGCCGGGAGAGGTAGAGCTGCGAGCGGCAGTAGGTCGTGCACAGGAGCACGTCCAACGTCCCGCGACCTTTCTCCGATCCTGTGGAACAACAATGAGCTGTTTATTTACACACATTTTTTTAAATAATAAGAGGGGAGACGAGCTGGACGCACTCCTGATGGTAAGAGTAACGCTAGCCCATAGCCCAAATATGCGAAAATGTGGCCGTAAAATAATACAATTTATCTCTCATTTAGAATCCTACGAAGGTTTTAATTAAAATTAAATTTAAATTTATAAATGTGCTGTTCTTGTTATTTTCCGGTGACATATACATTGTCTGTATATAATTAATTAATTATATTATTTTTAGAAGACTAATCAATAAGTTAGCTGAAGTGTTAATAATTAAGGGCGTTTGGGCGTTTGGGCGCTAAGGGCTTTAAGGAATACAAAAAAATACAGCCAAGACTTCATAAGATTAATATAATAATAAGATAAACATAAGATCTTTGTTTTGAGTTTGGTTAAGACTAGGTGGCCCGACGCGACTTGGTTCACGCTGTATCCATCCTACTTGTACCTTATACTCTATACCTATCCTTTCTTTCTCTATTTAAGAACCATCCTCAAGCCTCAAAGAATATTAAAAAAAATTAATTATCGAAATCGGTTTAGCACTAAGCAACACATTTGGCGATGAAATTATACATATGCAATACCCGTTTCATATACATTGTTTTTTTATAGCATAGTTCTAAACTCTTACGACTATGCCAGAGTTTAGAACTTTGGGTTAAATTAAACTACTAAGCCTGAATAAAATGTATTCATATCAATTAATATTAAAAATTTATATTAATGATTCAATATTTTCTGTTGTGTTTCTATTACGCGTTTTAGTTGGAATAATTTGCATATTATGCATCATGGTCAAAAATAGATACATGTTTTCGCTTGCACTTGAATGGAATATCAAATAGTATGTTCACTGAAATTTTCGACTATTGTTTAAGTCGCGATTTTGTGGGCTCAAAATAATTATTTCGCTGCAAACGTGGGCGTCCATCCGTGCACGGTATAGGTCCTTACATCAGGACGTTAATGCTATCAATTATTCAGTTTAAGCTCCATTGAAATATGACGTGTTGTTATGAAATATTTCGAAATACACAAATAAAGGCTCAAGCAAAGTAGCGAGAGGTGTTTCGACTTTTTAAGTTATAACCTAAATATTAGAGTGCGTAAAGAATTTATCGGAAATTCTTGATCTATTATATATTATTGTTGACTCATCACATGTTAAAATTAAAAAATCTCATTGGCTAAATTTGTGGTCCAAGTACATTGGATTTATATGACGTACATAGGATTGAATAAACTTAGGCTATTTTATTTAGGTGACTTATTAGGAAGTTTTCATTTTACAAGCATTTCATCATATTGCAAAAGCTGTCGTAGCTTATCGTAGGTTGCATAGGTTGTAGGTGCTACCAACCTTGTAGATCTGTGCTACGGTATCTGACGGGATATATATTCATTCTATTCTCATGTTATTAGTCATATAGAACATACAAATTTTAGAATCAAATTCATACTCATCAACTTGATATTACTTTGAAAATTAAGTAATTTAGGTATAAACATTGACAATTCGATTGGATAGTAAGAGATTATAATTAGTACCTAAAGTTTAATTTAAAGAGCGCGCATTAGTATGTGCACACGTACCTAGTGATTGATTATTATCAGACGATCAAGACTAAATAAATACTTTAACAAATACTACATAATTGGGCTCTTAAGAAAATTGGCAATAACAATTCAACGATCAAGCCTCATATACGCTAATTTATCAAGAGCTTTTCTAGGTACACGGGCGTTTTGAAGGGTGCTCATGAGATTAATTCGTAAAAACAAACGATGAAATGAGATGTATAACTAAATATTTTGAGGTGTGGGCGTGGCGAAGAGGCACTTCACCTCGTTTATATTTCTATCTTATGTTCCAATTAAAAAGGTAATAATAATATTATTTATTAGTTGTTATGAGAGAATTGTATGATTTTGTGAACCGTTGGAGCAGAAAATAAGACTATAGCTTTTGGCGATAATGATATTGTTGCTATTGTATTAT
>JADANM010005835.1:1103333-1127641 GCA_026213755.1 Eurema hecabe
ATTAATAAATTTTTGTTTTCTCGGTAAACAAAGCATTTATTTTTTTAACATGGCCATATACTACATATCTAGGTTTTCATTTAATGAAATGAATACCAACCTGTAAACAAAGAAATGACATTTAGGTATAATTTAAATATTACTGAATTATTTTCAACATTTCAAAATTCCTTTATTCCAATTTTTAGCTCATTCAGTTTTTTCCTGTTTAATTTATTCCCATTTTCTACATACACCATGTCATCAACATAAAATTTAATACCGATGAACCGATTTCAATTTAGTTTTTATTTGTATTAGGTGTATTTCGGGCGAGTGTTCTTAAATATGTTTGATGAAAATCGATTGAGCCGTTTAAAAGTTATGGGGGATTAAAGTGGGGAAGAAAAACCGAATGTCTGCAAATATGCTCAAGTGTGGTATCAAATGAAAGGCTATGAATTGTACATCATGATACTGTGTAGATGTCATAGCATGTACTGTGTGTTGTCTCAGATGTATTTGAAATTAATTTTATGAAATGTTTTTGATGTTAGTGTAGACATATCTTATAAAATGATCCACTATGGATCTAGTATTATTGTATCTTAGGAAGGTATTCGTGATAATAATTAATATTTCCAAAAAATGTTTAAAATTTTTCTGCGTTTTTGGATGGGCAAGATTTTTATTGATATAAGGTTATCTTTCAATGGTTTTACAGAATTGTTTTGCATTACATGACCCAGATATTTTATAGAATCTGAAGGAAATGTGCATTTCTGAAATTTTAATTTAAACCTTCTCTTTTCTAGCTACTTTAGTGATAGAAATGTTGTTCAAAAGATTTAGAAAATATTAGAATTATATAGATGTAATTTATTGCAAAATTTGTGGGTTTGTACTTTTTGAGTATATAATTGCTTAATATTCTCTGGAATATTGCAGGTGCAGTTTTCAATCCGTATCGGTAGGCAGGTCAACTGAAAATGCCCTTCTCGAGTTACAAAACCTGTCTTTTTCCTGTCGTTGCTGTACGTCTAAGCCAGTGAAATAATTACAATTTCTCGTTTTTATCATTAGGTCTTCTATTAATGGGAATGGTTAGGCCTCCGGCATTTTATTCAATTCTCTACAGTCAATACATAATCTGGATTTTTTTGTTATCTTATTTCTTAAATGCCAGGGCAACCGGTGCTCCAAATGGACTGGATGGATTTTTCTATAAATTTGTTGACCGATAAGTTCACAATTTGATTCTCCAATAGAAGGTATATTCGCTATTTAGCCGCTTAGTTAAGAATTATATATTTATAACATTTACGTTCGATCTATAGTTGGACTTTACTTGAAACTTGATAAATATAAAACGGGCAAGCGAGCAAGCTATCTGAAGGTAAGTGGCCATTGCTTCTTAAAAACGCTTACAGACCAGTATGAGTATGGAAGCTGGCAACACACTTTTACCTTCTTCTCCGTTCAGTTCAAAGCATTTCCTAACTCCTAAACTTAGCATCCTCAAGCGCCTAGGTCAATAGGTAAACACAAAGACGTGCTTCGGCAGAAAGCGATCAGTTGGAAAATAAATTAATATTATAAACGACTCGCCATGTCAACGTCATGAGAAAATAATATTAAAATTACGATTCAATTCTCGTAATCTTTTGCTAAAAACCGTATGAACTTCTGAAACGGTGTAGGTTCTGAGACGGATGGAACCCGAATAATCGCTTAAGATTTTACACATTTATACAGTAGCTTTTGTGATAGAAATTTCGTGTTATATGAATTTCTAAATAGAAATATATACTGGAGTACGATTTTCCTCGAAATGTAAAGGCAGATTTGTTGGAAATATACGAGAGTGTAGCGTCGTTACATGGGTCCAATTAATAGTTTCTGCGTGTTGGGTAATGGTATGAAAAGAATTTTTTTCTGAATAGGCGAGCTCTTGATCTGAGGTCGGATGATGTTATGATGCCGAGGGGCTGTGCAACTACGAATCGTTTAACGTGTTGAGTCTGATTGTAGTATAGTAAATGACAAAACAGCACAGTCGCTACTGCAAAATATAAAACGTTGCAGTTTTTTTTGTAAATATGTATTTTAATATATTAATGAACACAACAAATATTCCACAAATAAAGAAAAAATAAAATTTATCAATTAAGCTCAACGTTAAGAGCATTGAAAACATATTTTCCATCAATATTTAATATTAAGTAATAATTAATTAATTATAATTTAAAACGCAGAGTTCAGAATCAATTATCAATTAAATATACGCTACTTGTCAACTAATAATTTTAACCAGATATGTTTTCAAAACATAATTTCCTTATAGTTATATATAACTGCCATAATAGGGAGTAACTAGCGACGTGTCATATAAAGGGGCCAAATGCACGTGTGAAGATTCAGTTACAGAAGTGCAGCGCGTGATCCCACATAGCGGAAATTAATCGAGTTGGGAGCCAATCGCAGCGCGGCGGAGGTGTGCGTGGCGGCACTGGCGGGCGGCACGGGCGGGCGGCACGGGCGGGCGGCACGGGCGGGCGGCACACGCTGCAAGTGAGGCGCGCGGATAGCCGTGTCTCTCGCCGCCCGCGGCAGTCGCACTCTACACTGCGCGGCGGCCGCACGCCGCGCCATGGCTACGTCCCACGCAGACAACGTCTCCGACGAAACTTTCAACCAAACTTACTTAGACGATATCGCCGCCCAAGTCGCGAACGCTCTATACGTCTATTACACCCCGACTCTCATCCTTCTCGGCTCCATAGGCAACCTTCTCTCCGTTTACGTGTTCTTCAACAGCAAACTCCGGTTGCAACCCACCAGCCAATATCTTTCCGCTCTGGCGATATCGGATACAATATTTTTGTTGCAACTTTTGGCACCCTGGCTGAGCGCCGTGGAATTGACGTCCATATTTTACACGGGTGGTTTTTGCCAAGTTTTCGTATATTTGTCGTACGTGTCGTGCTGCCTGAGCGCCTGGCTCGTGGTAGCCTTCACCGTGGAGCGCTTCGTAGCCGTCCTGTACCCGCTGCGGCGAAACGCGTGGTGCACCGTCAAGCGCGCCCGGCACGTCATCATCTTGCTGTCCGTCGGCGCGTCCATGATCAATCTCCCGGTGCTGAAATTTGCTATACCCACGACGGACGACTGTAACATCGATCGGAAATATTTAGAGCACGCGGCGCGGTTCAACTTGGTGGACACAGTGTTGTCCTTTACGATCCCGTTGAGCCTGATCGTGTTGTTGAACGTATGGATAATATTCGGGGTGTGCCGGCTGGAGCGCACGCGGCACCAGCTCATGAAGACGGAAGGCGAGGAGACTCTGGGGGGGCGCGCGCGGCCCACCCGCGTGCTGGGCTGTCCTCGCTCCCAGCAGCGCGTCACTCGCATGCTCTTGATCGTCTCCACCGTGTTCGTGGTTCTGAACCTACCGGGCTACGCGCTACGGATAATCGCTTACGCCTACGACTTGGTAAGTCATTTTAGTAATCCTGTATTCATGCGAATTTTATGTAAGCTGTTAAAGCGAGTGTATAATGTATGCAATATATGCCCTGCCTTCATCAGGATTGTATGATGATTGTTAGTATTTATAAAGTTTAAGACTTGGGTTACATGAAACGCACGGGAGCTTTCTGTAATTTATTATAACTAAGTATCTTGTAAATATAAATATAATCATTTGTGTAATCAATCACACATAGATAGTTGAGTGACGGTGAGCTCTCACGTAGAAAATTAACTTGACCGTCGGAGTGAAAAGCAATTGACTTAAAACTGAACTTTGGTGGATAAATTTTATATCAGCGCTGGCCGCGGAACTTTCTTATTCTGACATAAGTTCGAACTTGCATTCTAAATGGCGATTTGTTTTGCAAAATAACTAACGTTGGAGTCTGCTTGCGTTGCTTCGTCTTATTAAGGAGACAGTGAATCACTATTTGCAATCATTGGAAACATAAGGCGCTTTTACAAAAGAACCACTTCGTCGTACAAGTTATACTTTGTTTCTTGAAAAACTGCATTATACATTTAACACGAGAGCACTACACTTTACATTGTAATTCAAAAATATGTTATGGATGCGATTAAGTTGTTTGAGATTTAAATAGGTCGAATTTAAAAGTACCACCTACGCAATACTTTCATATACTCTTAAATCTATTTAAAACTAGCTAACCCGGCAGGCTTCGTACTGCCTCTGAAATGGCCTGTTTATATGGCTAGCTGTTGCCCGAGACTCCGTCCGCGTGAACTTTCATATAAACTTTGACCCCCCCCTTCCCCCTTTATAATCCTTTTATCCAATTAAAAAGTAGCATATGTTTCTTCTGAGGCTCTAGACCATCTATGTACCAAATTTCATTACAATCGGTTCAGCGGTTTGGCCGTGAAAGCGTAAAATTATAAAAAGTTTCAACCCCTCGCGCAACCTTTTGGGGGTTGATTAAAAAAAAGTATAGCGTATGTCCTTCCCCAGGCTCTAGACTATCTGTGTACCAAATTTCGTTAAAATCGGTTCAGTAGTTTTAGCGTGATGGAAAGACAGACAGACAGACAGAGTTACTTTTGCATTTATAATATTAGTATGGATTATTATAGATAGATAATGCTCGGTTAGTTAAGCCTCTTATACATTACTATGTTAGAATCACTCCTCTAGCCTCTACCTTGAATAACAGAAAATATCTACCAAGAAATCGAATTTTACTACGAACCACGAGATACAGCTTGTATTAGTATTAAACAAAAATATAAACTTATTTCTTTTCACAATTTAGCTAACACAGCGAAGATATCTTTCGCGTAATCTAAATAGTACTACGATATGTTAAATTGTAGTTTTCCAGGGCAAATGGTTATGAGATACCTATACCAATCAATTATTGTACGTCAATTTTGTCGACACGCGAAGTATCGTTATTATAGAAACGTAATACTATTTATCCTATTACTATTATAAAGGCGAAAGTTTGTAAGTATGGATGTATGGATGTTTGTTACTCTTTCACGTAAAAACTACTGAATGGATTTGAATGAAACTTTACCACATTATACATCAGAATAACACATAGGCTACAATTTTTGAGGATTATAAGGAAGGAAAGGGAGGGTCACAGTTTATATGAAAGTCCACGCGAACGGGGTCGCGGGCAATAGCTAGTTATTAATATATTCTATTTAGTAGAGGGTTATGAGTCAAGACTGAGTAAGCGGTGCTTAAGCTTTTTTGTATTCGAACACAACAAAATACTATATAATATATTTACTAGCTCCTCCCCGTGGTTGTACCCGCGTAATTCCCGTTCCCGGGGCAATACCGGGATAAAAAGTATTCTATGTTTTAATCCAGGGTATCATTTATCTTTCTTTCACGGCAAAACGGCTGGACCGATTTAGTTGAAATTTGGTACGTAGATAGGTGATACCCTGGGAACACATAGGATACTTTAAATCCGGGTATTGCCCTGGGAACGGGAACTACACGGGTAAAACCGCGGGGCACGGCTAGAATTTTCGATACCTTTATCTTGATCATTATAAAATCAAAATTAAAAAACGCGCAGCTTATCCTTAATTCTCTTTAATTGTTACTTTAAAAGCGATCATCTTTTTATTAGCTGTTTTAAATTGTTAATCCGCCAATCAACTGGCGAAGCCTTTCGTTTTAGTTATTTAAAACTCCGAGTAGTTTAACAGATTGTGTATCAAAGTGTAACAATGTTGGAGAACGTAATTAATTTTAGGACAACTTTTGTTAGAAATATTGTGTGTATGTGTGTGTGGGTATGTGGGTGCGTGTATGTGTGTGTGGGTGTGGGTGTGTGTGTATGTCCATGTGTGCATGTGTGAATGTATCAGTTAGATTACTCACTTATCATTTACAGATTGTACAAAATGCTCACTTAATGATGAAATATATGTATTTCACATCTTAAAAACTACCTCTTAGGTTCTGTGTATCAGATTTCCTGTTTGTGAAGAACTTCTTTTCTTCATTCTTTTAGAAATACTAGTGAAAGGTACTACCTATACACAAACAAACCGGGCACACTCTCAATATTTATGTTGTAATACAACATGATTTTTGGTACGTACTTTTAAAATCAAAATTTTCAATGCATTTAATCTCATCTCCCCTATCTCAACAGCATGTTTCCGTCCATTGTTGGACAAAGGCCTCTCCGGTTGATGTCCAGCGCAACCGGTCTTCAGCCACCTGCATCCAACGGGACCCCTCAGGTGGCCATCCCACACTACGCTTTCCGGTACGTGGTCTCCACTCCAGGATCCCACTGCCCCAATTATCCTAGTGGCCGGCCCATTGCCACTTCAGTTTGCTAATTCTGCGAGCTATGTTAGCAACTTTAGTTCTTTTACGGATCTCATAATGTATGATTCGATCACGTAAAGAAATGCCAAGCATAGCCCTCTCCATAGCTCTCTGTGCAACATTGAGCCTCCTAAAAAGATCCTTTATAAAGCACCACATCTCAGAGCTATAGGTCTTCACTGGTAGCACACATTGATTGTATACCTTTGTTTTAAGGCACTGAGGAATTTTGGACGAGAAGATATTATGCAGTTTACCGAATGCTGCCCAGCCGAGTTGAATCCGCCTACTGACCTCTCTCTCGAAATTGAACTTACCTAAATCGGATTGCCTGTCCCAGGTATATATTACATTTGTTTACAATTTCGAGAGTAAAGCTCCCAACGATTGGTACTGTGGGTGCAACATGGGCATTTGACATAATCTTCGTTTTATCCAAGTTCATTTTAACACCCACTTGTTGAGAGACTTTAGCTAGGCCATCGAGCATTTGTATTAGATCTTCCAGCGACTCGGTCATAACTACAACATCATCGGCAAGTCGAAGGTGAGTAATTTATGCGCCATTCATGTTGATGTCAAGTCCTTGCCATTCCAGGAGTTTGAAGGAATCCTCCAGAGCAGCGGTGAACAGTTTCGGAGATATGACATCTCCCTGTTTCACTCAGAGAGCGTACATCATGTCACAGAGATTTCTGCGACATTTCTCTATAATCTATCTATTGAGCTGCCTATATGACTCAGCATCGTCCGGAGTTTGGAGTGTCATAGCACGTCGCCTAGCCATGAGGTGTCGGGTATGGTCGGATATTTTGAGAGGTTTGTTTTTAGGGTGGGGTTTGAAATACTTGGACCATAACGTACGGACAGTTTCCACCAGCCTGCTGTTTAGTTCGTCCACTGACGCACAGCTTTTTAGCTTTTCGAAGCGATTTGACAGTTCAAGCTGAAAGCTCTCGGAGTTTTAGATATTTGAATTGGACGGTCGGAGCTTAGGCTTCATCAGACGCGATCTTTCCAGTTTGACATTGATATTCAATGTGGCTCTGACAATTCGATGATCGCTTCCGGTTTTTATCCTATTGTTCACAGAAACATCATTGGTCGTCTTCTGGTGCTCATGATGAAGTCTATCTCGTTTTTAGTTTGACCGTCGGGACTCTACCAGGTCCATTTTCTGTGCGGCGACTGTTGGAAGAAAGAATTCATCATAAAAAGTCCAGCCCAATCCAAGCCCATATCCAAATTGCCCCACTTTCAATGAAATTGGTTAAATCATATGCAAAACGGGCTCGAGCACTTCGATAACGTCATAACATCGTGTAATTGAAATCGCATTTCAGACGACACGACGTGTAGTATTCATTGCAAATTAGTACACAATGACCTGCCCGTCTGATTGCCGCTATGCACCCATAGCGATACGTTCACAGTTCACATCGATCCGGTCAGGGACTTTCGCCGGATGAAACGACAGAGAAAGATAGCAAGAAACATTCACTGCAGTCTGCAGAGAACATTCCCCACACATTGAAACAATACACAAGACACTATAGAAGTGGTAATGGCAATTCAATATATATTTATTACTTTAACTTTATGTAACAATGGTATTTGCTCTTATTTTGTAACCATCAACGCAAATAATTTAAATAATTAGAATTGTTTAAAGCATACATTTTATGAACTGCATTTTCACGTATTTTAAAGCACGATTGCGTCTAGTAGAATTGTATTGTTAGTTGTATGTATGTTTAAATGTGTGTGAGTGTGTGTATGTTATTTGGAGTGTGTGGGTGAATAATATGAAGATGAAGTGTCCGATTTCGGTGTACACGGCAAAAAAACCTGACCGAAATGACGTGAACGAGTTTAACCGGCATTTACACCGCCCGTCTCACCGCGCCTCTATCGTGAGGTCCGGTATCCGGTAAAAACCCCGGAGCAGTGTGAACGGGGAGTTACACGAATTAATTCACCGACACGTCGACGCGATGCCGACATCCGTCACTCAGCTGTCACTTCACGTGCTTTTCAATACGTCAACTGTCAAACTTTTCAACCTTTGAACCATTTTGATTCGATTACGCGTTGTGTTCGGTTCTTTTTGTTCTTTATCGGATTTCGTGTTGAACTTTTGAGTGGTTTTGATTTGTCTTCAAATTTAAATAAGATAGACAAATTATTTATTTGGAAACAAAGTTGTATTCAACATATCATTTTCGTAGTACCAATTTGAATGGTCCACCTAGGGTTCCGAGACTAACTAACTAAGATAAACATAATATCTCATTCACCAAGAATTCATGTATACCATGATTTAATGTTAAAACGATATATAAGTTTTTGATAAATAAAAGTGAGGTTGAAGGTTTATTTTCACAACTCCAAGAGACGATTCATCGGAGACACTTGCCGACTTGAGGTTACGTTTTCAGTTATTCATTTATTGTAATCAATTTTTTACATCCGAAGCCTGGTCATCTTTTTAGTGAAACACAATTTTCAGTAGAACGGTCCGATAGCTAATATATTTGGATTTTGGAACTTTTATAACGTTCATTCTTTAACGGTTCACTCAAGCGAGTGACTGGGCATGAGATGTAATATTTGTTGTGAAATATTCAACAATCATCCTTACTTATATTAAAAAAGTTTATTTGTTGCTCTTTCGTACAAAAAATACTGAATGGATTTGGCTGAATTTTGGCATAAAGGTAGATGAGAGTCTGGATTAGGATATGTGACATTTTTATCCGGGTATTGCCACAGGAACAAACACTACGCGCGTAAAACCGCAAGGCGCAGCTAGCCCTAAAATATGACACGTGATCTTGAATCTTGAAATCTTGCGAACTTAACAAAATAATCCTGAGAATGCTATCCTTAAGAATGTAACGTCGAAGTCAAAAGTTTGTATGGAATTCCGTTGTTTTGGTTTCATCTTAAGAGTTTTTAGTCTCTTTGAAACGAAATATTTATTTAGTTTAGTTTTGATACAAGAACAAGAACGTATTAGTACCTTTTTTTTGAGAGGGAAATGCCTTTACGCATGAACAACTAAGATTAATAACTTATATAAGACTTTATGGACAACAATAACAGAAAAAATATATGTAGAAGTTATATATTTTTCTGTAATTGTCGTCTCACTAAATATCAGAACTCTGCGCAGTAGTAGTTAATTAATAAACAACAAAAACGCAGTCAACTAAAAAGTTGATTCACAATCCAAACTTACAAAACCATTATTAACATTTAAATTTTCCTTAAGTAACACTTAATTACGAGATCAGAAACTAGTTTCATCGTTAGTAGTTTACTTGGGACAGCCAAATACTTTTCTTTACAAAATCTATAAGCGTCGAGATGTTTTGAAAATTTTAATGGAATCTTCGACTTGTTTTGTTGACTGTACCACTACATTTGTAATGTGTACGTTAGCGTCAGGTCGCGTGAAATCTCTGACAATCAGGGCTGGCGTCGAGGGCCGAATCTAAAGTGATTTATAGATTAGATTTGACTGTCGTATTTTTAATGTGTGCATAACCATTGTTTTGTCTATGACGGAAATAGACCGCGAAGGCCGCGCAAAGCTTTTTGATAACTTGTCTAGATTATGCGAGTGAACGATTAATTTTATTCAGATACTAATCGTGCCCATACGTAGTTAGGTGATGAATATTAAAGACTTTTACGCGACTATTTTATCTTTTTTTTTCTTATAGGCTTTATATTATAGTCAAAAGAGCAGACGAGCTTACTTCTCTTTGGTACTCTTTGGCGTACTTCTTTCTACAAGGCCGACAACTCGCTCCAGATCCGAGTGTTGATGGGCGGCGATGACCACTTATATATAAAAAGAAAACGGTTAGACAAGTCCCTTCTCTAGTGTATACGCGAAAATAAAACGTGAACATACAAACGCCTCGAGTCTAACCTACGATCGTGCACCAAACACTACAAACGTTTCTAAATGCATGGTTGCACTCGACGCCCGTTTTGTTTGTCCATTCAAATATAAAACTAAAAGTATTTACATTTTTATGAAATACAGAACATTCGGGAAATATACAAAGCTTATCGCTGAGGGAACGTAGTTCAGTTTGTTGTTCTGTTGTTGATGTAATTTTGCGCAGTCGTGACGAATACTCGTAGTATTCGTCATAACCTAGGTAATTTATTAGTAGATAACAATAGTAATATTGCAAATGTTAAAACTGTTTATAATACTGTAAACATTACGTGTTTTTTTTAACCGAAGATGCGGCTTAAGAGACGTCATGTTCGCTTAGGAGTCTATTCACTCTAGCTTTAAAGGATCCAAGTTATAGGTCCTTCGGAAAGACGGATGCCGTAAGAGAGTTCCACTCTTTAGCGGTCTTCGAAATGAAAAATTTACAATCTAATAATAAAATTATGAACAGGCAATGTTTGTACTTTTTACCTAATTGTTTGTTTATATATAATACGGGTTAAACGCGCAGGCGAGAAAGTCTTCATCGTGGGGCTTTACAGCTCTAGAGTAGTACTGGCCTTGAAAAAAATACTCTTCTTGAAGCACCCTAAGTCGTATAGCATAGGAAATTTCTAAATGATCGTATTTTAAATTAATACTTTAGTGAGATTTAGAGAAAAGGATCATAACTGTCCTTTTGCTTCGAAACTCGAGACCGAAATTGTAAAAATAAACGTATTATCCCATTTATAATATAAGAATTGGGCGGGTTAATCAAATATCGAAGAACAGCGAGTGTGTTGTCAACAATTCGATTGACAAACCTCAATTATTTCGGATCATCCCACAATTGATATTAATTCCTGAAGATTCGTCGGAATTAACCAGAAATTGGTTGACTTTTTGCGGAAACATCTACTAAATAAATAAAATAAAAAAAAATTATTGCTGTTATGAATACAAAATTAAAATTTTAATTTTTGCAAGCAATATAAAAAAAAATTACCTACTAAATATTGTTAAAAAAAATTTCTTACGAGAAGAGATCGTTGCCAACAATTTCACTCAATGTTGTTATTAATATTAAGTTCAGGGTTTTAAAAAAGTAATAATATACCTACAATTTATAAATCCTGTTATATATATTAAAACTTAAGTGCTGTTGCTTGCCCCTTGTACAATCTGGTCCCTGTTATTTCCCAACATACTATAGTTTTACATTATTACGTAATTACAGACTATGACTTTTGCAGATAGCGTGTTTGTTTTTTGTTTAAGAAAAACACTAAGACATTATCCTCTATAACGCCTTAAATCATAAACTTAAACACTTTATAAAATCGGTATATATCCCTAATAATATTATAAATGCGAAAGTAACTATGTTTGTCTGTCTGTTACGCTTTCACGCCAAAACTACTAAACCGATTTTAATGAAATTTGTTACGCAGAGTCAAAGTTTGTCAAAGTTTATATGAAATACCAAGCGGACGGAGACGCGGGCAACAGCTAGTATTATATAGAGATCTCGGTTCATTACACGATTTCCATTTAATCGCTATCTGGCGACGCGGAGCAAGCAACAATCGTTTCGCGGGCGAGACACCTGTTGCTACGCGGGTCGCGACCTCGAGCTCGAGCAGGGCAAACTTGTAGCTCCTAAGTCCTTCGTCGTAATTAGTAACGTCTAATGTTATACTCATGTAAATTCTATATTAGCTGGGCTCACTTATCAGCCAGACTTATTAAGCTGGTAACTCGCGTCGATGTCAATGCGTACGTAAGGCAGTCGATCACTTTCCATCATTACACACGACAGATACATACAATATCTATTCGTTGTCGTTATAAAAACTGGTGTAAGTTTTTATAATTATTGTAAAATACAGCATAAAAATTATATACTTTCCATATTATATTTAGTAATATAATAATTTATAAACCGAGATAAAGTAAAGTTTCAGTCGTTTTATTCGTTGGTCTATATAAATTGTGGTTGATGTTCAATTCGTTGTTGTAACCACTTGTAACCACACAACACCTGTATACCTAGAATATAACAGCTTACTAATTCTTGTCGAATAACTAACTTATCTATTATATGACGTACAATTATGTATTTAATATATACTTATGTTAAGTTACTCAATTGTAAATTTTATATATTTTAAAAGATGATTTTTTCCCCCTTTTTTGGTAAAAAGTGTGGGACCCGTGCGAGTTTCTAACGCCGGTTCTTCTCGCCGGGTTAGTTCCCGAACCGGTGGTAGGCATCATGTAGACTTTCTGAAGGTATTTGATTCAAATTTATTCAGAATAAAATTTATTTTCTTTCTTTCTAACAATATATCAAACTAACAGAGTTAGAAATTACAATAAGGGTCTTCCCAAGCAAGAATCGCCACCGTTTAATATAATAATAGCATACAAACATAATGTAACGAGACGTTAGAAATAAATTATGAAAGTTCCATTCTGGTGAGAATACACTGAGGGGCTCATTAAAATCAGTCAGTCCAATGGCCAAGAGACTCACGTAACAGTTTAATGTTGATTACCAACTAAAGTAAACCTTTTCTTGTTATCCTACATAATTGCCCATTATTTTATTTCTCTGAACCAAACAATATTATACATTTATTTCTTTGACTATAACTACTATATGTTTAAAATACTTAGGAGTTATTTTTAGCTGTACCTGGTTATTATCGTCCATCGCGATTCGCGAGGCAAGAAGAGGTGGTTATATCGGACTCTTACGAGATGGTGCCACTACTGACTAAAACCCGCCGGTGTTCCACCTCGCGCACTGACACGAACAGATTCGCGAGGACACGGTTAACAGTCTTCCGCGAAAGGCTAGATGAACCTTCTTCCGGTTTTAGCTGTGTAGATCCTGTTACCTTTTATTATGTTTGAACAGTTATTCTACTTTGGTAGATGGGCGAAAAAATCGTAACTGCCGTTTTCGAGTTAGTCATGTAGCTACGATTGTTTTATGAATTTAAAATAAACCATACCCAAATAGTCAATTTTAAATCAGTAAATAGATTAAATCAAAATCAATTAGATTTCATCTCAATTAGTGCGGAAAAGGGTAGTTTTGCCAAACTTTGTCTGTGGTTAATTTATTAAATTCTAATGTAGTAGATGTTGCTACGTACGCGATACTGGGTATCGCATCCCGTTGGTAAAATTTAGTTTCATATCATTACTTACTATATATACAGTGTGTTACAAAACATGTGTCCGATCCTGAAAGGTAATATTTTCTTTCTAAAAACCTTTTCGATTAACATATAATAAAAAAATTATATCTATAAATAGCAATGCAATAAAGTTTTAAAGATTATGTTTCTAGTCACAAATTTCACACAACTTCAAGGAAATTCACAAATGCTGGCAACTCACGTACGATTCCTAGATTCATAGCTAACAGAAAGTGAACGCGAGACGGTCTTGCCATGTAAGTTTTGCAATTTAACTTAGTTTATTTTTTTCGTTTGGAAAAATTAATCATGTAATTTTTTCAAAACGATAGCAAAATAAGGACCTGCTACCGGTATATAGTAAGAGGTTTTCGGATCGGACACTTGTTTAGTAGCACACTGTATAACAAAGGCCTCCGTTACCTCTCTCTAATCGTTATAAGCTTAAAAAAACTTGTACTGAGTATTTTTTTTTGGGAGACGAGCTAGACGTAACATAACTGCCTTCTGCACCAAAGATTGTGGGTTTGATCCCCCACATTGGAAAATGCATTTGTAATTTATATTTGCACCTTTCTCAGCATGAGTAAATACATACATATAATGCAAAGCAACATTTGCATTATATGTATGTATTTACAAAAACGAAAAATATGTGTATGTAATTTATCCGTTACCTAGTTGCGTGTATATGGCGCTGTGTTTAAAGCGTGCAGAAGAAATATATTTAAAAAAATATCTACAATATATCTGATAAAAAAAACTACTGCGTATTTTACAGGCATACAACAATAATATTTCAAGACATTTATAATACGATGCCAGAATTTTATCCTGAGAAAAGTGCAACAGTATGTAACTGTAATGTTACAGCCATAGTGCAGAAGGCAGTGGGTATAACAATATAACTGAATATGGATATGACAGGAGATCAAACCAATTATGTTTACTGATTCAAAATGCGTTCCTTTATCGAACGTACTTTTCCATTCACACACCTAACCGTTGTGGCGTTACCTTGAGATGTACGGTTTGATGGATATGTTAAAGTGGCTGAGAATTCCAAGAATTATACCGACCGTTCGTACATTGATACTACTGTCCCACTATACTTGTTATATACCTTTCCTACAAACTACAAAGTCCAGAACTTTTGTACTTCCAACTTGGTGGTATACGGAACATTTTCGAGTAGTTATCGACTTGAGCGAATTTTTACCCGGCTAAGACGGAGCTAACGTAGCCAGTTCATCGTGGCGTTGCCACTTTTGACTTTAATGAATAAGTTGTGAAAATAAACGTTATTCGAGTTAATGAAAATTTAGTTCGAGTTATAACGTATTCGGGGTGTAGTTCCAAAACTTTTTCTCGTGTACAGAAGCAGACGGATTTGTAGAGGTTAATAGCAAGCAAACTAATTTTAAGTTAAAGTTTTAATATTGCTTAGGAACTCATTAATTCAAGTTATGTAGGATTTATATTCAAAATAAAAGAATTAATGAATTCCTATCAGACAGATATTGACATCTGTTCGGGCTTTTTCGAGTTATCGTGGTTCTACCGTAATATAGTGAATTTTGTACGAAGAATTATTTTTCCGAATCGCTAGTTTAAATATAAGTTAAATTATACGTAAAAACTTTGTTTATGCCATTACTAACATATTTCATTACGATCAAAGTAAAGTAAGCTCTTGTTTGACTTTTGGAAATTTCCTTTTTTATTATTTGGGATATATTTTTATATTTCATCTATACGGTTGATATATGAAAATAATTTCATAGAACTTTTACACTTAAAAGCAAAATCTTACGATTTTAGACGTGTGAACAAAATTTCAAATATAAATGACATGAATACTAGGGAGCATACATTAAGACGCCGTAGACTAAGCCTCTCGCCTTAGCTGGCATCATAATAGTACCTCCACTTATTTCACACTTTGCACAAAATGTATGCGAAATCTTACTAAATATTGATTTAAAATTTAAAATTCTACTTGAGCGCGAATGCATTTCGCGCTTTTGTTTCCACCCTATTTTAAACTCATGCTCGCTGCTAATGCTCTTAACGGATTATTCTATTACAGATTTTACATAGCGTAATAGCAGACTTAATTTTGTACTTAAAAGCGAATCCATTTGAACCTTTTACCAGCCACTTCACCTTCATCTAAATGATTCATAAGCTTGTACTCGTAACACGCGTTTAATTGTAAGTGTTTTGGTCAACAGCAAGGCTCGGAACACATTGCCGGTCGTTGGATGGCGGTGCAGCAGCTGGCCGTGATGTTCTTTCACACCAACTTCGGAATCAACTTCATGCTGTACTGCCTCACGGGGCAGAACTTCAGGCGGGCGGTGAGGCAGAGCGTGCCGTTTTTGAGGCAACGAGCGCGCAGGGCGGTCGCTGTGAGGCGCCCAACCTCTAGACCCGTTAGAGCGAGCAGTATTTCGAGTAAGTACTGTTTCCGTTTGACCTCGGACCGAATGACCGTAAATCCTCCAGGACGTAAAACAGAACCTAGTAGGTATAGCAAGTAACATGCAATTCCGTCACAACAGGTCCTAAGCGAAATAGGAAGAGATTTTCTCGTCAAAAAAGATCGTACCTACTAGGAAAATCTGTGAAATTAAAGTAGGTATATAGTTTGATACCATTAATATTGTTAACAAAGCGAATTGTTAACGTAGTCGATGGATAGTTCCGTAGCACAGTCGTAGCAGCGTAGCCCGTTTGTCGTAGCATTTCAGACAGGCTAATAATAACGCGCATAATAAAACATGTGCATTATGCATTTTATGTCACTTTATTTTGTAACTAGGATTATAAGTGCGTTACTTGAACCTAAAAATAGCCGGATTTATCCCGGTTCCAGGACCTACATAATACCAGATAGATGCAATTCACTTTAATATACGGCTTCTCGTATTGTGGGGTAGTCTCTGCTGTAGCTAATCTAGACTCGGGATCCCGATAATTGTATCAAACAATGTTCGCGGAGAATTAGAACTGACTCGCTTTGAAACTTAAGACGCGATGTAGTTAACTGGGAAATTTGAAATACTGACAAGTACAAAAGCTTAGCGCGGCAAATGAAGCTGTATTAACGAAGCTTTTTACTTATGCGTTATTTAAATTTACTTGAATATTTTTTTCCGCGATTTGTTGATTCTTTTTTTTCTGTGGCGATTCTGAACTGATTAAGTCATTTGTAAAAAAAATGCAATGCCGTAATTTCTGTTAGTGACATTTTTTGCGTAGTAAAGGCAATAAATATGTTAATCACTGCATAGTATTAAACACAGTCTGTTTCTCTGTTCTTATGTACGCTTAAACCTTTAAAACTACGCAACCGATTCTCATGCGGTTTTTTTATGTGAGAGGAAGGAAGTTTTATATGAATAATAAATGCACAATTGTTGCGAGCGAAGCCGGGGCGGGTCGCTAGTTCCCTATGTAGTAGACATTAATCGATTTATCAAACATGTGTATTACTTAAAAACACAACACAAAAAGCAAATTAAAGAAAACCCTTAAAAGTTTGCGATCAGATTAAGACAAATAGTGCTCTTTCAACAACCTTACGAGTTGTTAGCTTCAATAAGCATATATTAAAAGCGAACCACGGGAGGAATGAATGCCAAAATATCAAATTCCATTTACAAAAAATCCCCAAAAATTATAATAGAGCAATTGTTTTTGATAAAGTTATCCTTACAAAAAAAAAACACTTACGGGCCATAGATTACAAAGTGAAATGAAAATAATCTATTTGTTTTGTTCTTATGTGGTCAGATCGATCTTATATTTATAAATACTTAATAAAGCTACGTACTCTATAAAAACATGAATTTAAGAAGATTAAAAGCGTCGTAATAGCAATACCATTGTTTTTGAAATTATTTATAGCATACGTCGAAGCTTTAAAGAGGATTTTATTTGCTGTTTATAATTCTTAACAATAAAAAGTAAATAGTATAATTTTGTTAATGGTAAAACCTGAAATTCGAAATTGTTTATTTGTTTTTTTTTCGATCACGGATTGTGGGGAAATCGTGATGGCATACCCATGGACTTCGGGGTAAAGACCATGTCTGTCTTAACGTAGAACTGTTATGTCGGAGTTGTACCGGCCAAAACCACTCTGTTCCCCGTCTTACCGTAGCGGGTAGGGGTCACGGGTACCTTCGCACTCTTTCGCGAACCCATATTAAACTTCTAAGAAGTTATTGTGAAATACAAATGTTTGTTCTATTACATGAAGTTGAAACAAACATTCAAGCTATTGAGTGCTGTCACATATATTGCCGTAAGCCCTTGGCCAAGGGTCAATGTTTGCTTGACACCTAACTTTGCCAGATAACATTTGTTTATCATGACGTCAATGAATTGCCTTAACGATATGTCTGTTAGAAACGAAACTATAGACTTATAATATAGTTTATGAAACTTCTTCAAAAAACATCATGTAAGTAATATAATAATTTATTGATTTTCAACCTTTGGAATTGTAAATGAATACACCATATTATAGTTCCAGTAATAAACTGGTTCGGTATAGCATTTATTCGGTTTGAAACCTGGAATTTTAAGTATTCAAAAATCTGTAGCTAATAATGCGCCGAGTTCTGAATCGCGCTTATGATATTATACAATATATACAATTTCTCTATTTTTTTTTATTCTATGAAGTGGTGAGACGAGCTGGTCGCCCTCCTGATGGTAAGAGAAACGCCGGCCAATCACCAATGCAGTGCTACCCAGAACTTAGCTCCGGGTAGGGGTTCATTGTTTGTCTGGTCTAGGATATTATGATAACTGATAAATCACTTCACTTATTGGCCTTAGACCGCCACATTTCAGATAGCTTCCTAAACGACTTTGAATGGTCTAACATAATACGAACAAGGTATAAACTGCTATCAGTTTTAAGTTTTTAATATTCATTGTAATATTTCTATATTCAAAACTGTTCTTCGTGTACTTTTCGTACAAACGTTAAGGCTACAAATTCATTATAATTCGAGTTTTATAAATAGCTTTCAAGTTACGCCTTAATTAGTCGCTAGAAGTTTCTTTAAAAATCTGCATCTCCGGCCCAAGACGAGAAATGGCGATTCTTCAGAATTTTAGTTTGTATGGCTTAAGGCGACATTAGTCGACCCAGCCCTCCCTTGAGGTAATGTTTGTCCGATTACCAGATAATGGATATCTTCGGGTCAAAAATAGTCATGATTATAAGTGGCACTGATTATAAACCAACTAACTCAATGTATATATATACAAACATGAGTCTGCTAAAATGAAGCATAGTCCTTTTACCCACGCTGATTACTTATCTACTTTATACTGATTTCGTCTTTGCAGTTTGTTTTGTTTTCTGTTTTGGTGTAATATAAAGAGTTTATTATTATTATTATCAAGTTCATTGCATTCGTATGGCTTCGACGTTAAGCCAACTTTGACTTCTAACTTTGTTCGCCTTTAAGGCTCATCTTATCGCGCAAATAGGTCGTTAACTATAATATTTTTTTAACGATACCTCTTAAACATTATTGATTATTTTTCTTCATTTTGGTTACTGGAAATGCGGTATTTTAACGTAATGTTAATATTAAAATCCACCTAATAGTTCGAATTTTATTATTAAAGGACAAACCTATTAATGACATTAACTTGTTCCTTTGAGTGTGTAGAATTTGAATATGAACATCCAAATATTTAGGCAGTTACTTCTAACAGAAACGAGTTTCAGACCTTTCCTTTCTAAATGTGAAACTAAACAAAGAATTATTTTTATTTAATCTATTAGTAATATATAAAGCTGAAGAGTTTGTTTGTTTGAACGCGCTAATCTCAGGATCTACTGGTTCTTGAAAAATTCTTTTTTTATTGAATTGACCATTTATCGAGGAAGGCTACATAACATCACGCTGCGATTAATAGGAGCGAATATATAACGGAAAATATGAAAAAACGGGGAAAATTATTCATCTTTGAGGGCTTCCTTTGCGTGCGCTGCGAAAACGGTTCAAGATACTAAAATAATATGTATGAAAGAATTATTCCTCTTTAAATGATCTAAAAAAAAGTCCGCGACAGTATCTTCTAAGATTGACTCACTATAACATAATAATAGAAATAGATTCGACTGGGACGAAGTCGCGAGCAACAGCTAGTTTATAATAATCGGTTTGGAAGCTAGAAATGGATATAGTAAGTTTGAAAGTTTAATAGGACACTCGATCGTGTTGACAGCCGATACAATACTGAGATGTTGCATGAAGTTTATAATTACTGGTCGGGCGTTATTTTAACGGCTTTAATTAAAATACACAAAAAGTTATAACGCTGACAATAGTTCAGTATTCAATCATTTTCTAGAGAGCTATATAAAGAGCGAAAGAGGGAAGGTAGTCTATGTGTTTCTCCAAGCTTCAGACTACTTGTGCTATCTATTCTATTATATAAAAATGAATCGCAAAAAGTGTTGCTATGACCATTCGATTTCTATATTTATTTTTTTAGAATGTTCCTTGAAGTACGATGATGGCTTTTTAGTAAAAAAAAGAAGGTAGATACCGTGGACGGAGTCGCGTCGGACCAGCTCTTGCTTTATACGTAATAATCGGTTCGCTTTCTCAGTAACTATGTTGGTAACATAGAAACGACACTAATACCAAGTCTAAAACAGGTCTATCGGCCGCGTCCTTCGTCAGCAACTGCACCGAGGCTACCAACCTTCCGATCGCGTCCACCACCACTCCAAGTTCCCGGCGCCGCCGCCCTGAGCCGTTCATCACTCGCTGGAAATTCGACAACAGCAAACAACGGCGGCAAAGCACCGCCGGCCCCTCCAACGACATCGAGATGCAGGTCCTGAACAATGGGCTTTGACGCGCAAAGAGGCAGCCGTACGTATGCACAACTATGTTTTGAAACGGGTGCATCAAGGAGGACTATGTCTACCCGTGAATCGCGGGTAGCTTCGTGCGGAGCTGGCGCCGCTAATTGACTTATTGGCTAGCGAGCGGCATCTGACGCTTACAACTCACTTTAAAGTTTTATAAGCCCACTTTACTATTAAAAAGACTTCTATTTATTTAACTTTAAATCGCAATTAACGCGTTCAAAAACAATCAGATTGATACAATTTCTATTTAAGTTTATATTTTTTTTTCTATAGAGTGAAGTTGTCAGATGCTTTTCCGTCGATTGGTAGCTCCAGTGAAAAGACTTCATTACCTTTTTTGCCACATTTTCTTTAATAAATTGCGCTTCAACATTATTATAGTTAAACTCTGATCTTGATTAATTTGAATTTGCTATTCAATATTCTGTAATATATTTATTAGTACAAAACAAATGTTTCAAATATGCTGCTTTCCCATTTGTGTTTATTAAACATCAATACAGTAAAACTTATACGTTAATTCTATAATTACAAACAAGTTCAAGACTCGTTACTAACATAGAGTAGTCTCTTTTCTAACATAAAAACAGAAAAGAAACTTTCCTTTGCGTACTTATTTGTATATTTTAAACATATTGAACTTTTAGCATACACCGACTGACGTTAAATAGTAAGGGAATATAATTCGTATATCGACATTATTTTTCTTATTAATAAATTTGCTGTATAATCTCGCCGGTGTTTAATTAAATGAAGTCTGAGCACGAAGTACATATTCCTCTCGGGAGGTCGACTCTAATGACGCAGTTAGAGGCTTTCTCGTCAATTTATTGAGTACTTTGTTTATTCAATATTAAAAATACACGTTCCGAAGTTCGACCTTTAAGAACTTTATAGCTTTTACCATTCGTCACCTCCTTTAAAACGATTCTTCAATATAAAGCGTAGGTGATTTCTGAATGTTACTTTACAAATGTAGCCGATAGTAGGTTGGTCCTTGGACATGAGAGCGGCTTTTCGTTACTCTACTCTCTATACTCGTCTATAATGAAGTCTAAAATCGGTTACAATGAACCTAACTTATATCAAAAACATACAGCGCTCTTGATAACATTTGGATCTTTGTATACGAAAATTTCACATAACCGTGCTTGTTACACGAACAATATTTTACACGTAAAAAGTTCCAAGAACTGTAAGAGAAAAAGTCTACTACTATGTCTTACTGTTCCCGATACTTAATTGGACCCATTGCAGTTGCCTGGGCTCGGACGAAAGAATTATATGTCGTTAAGACGAGATACATATATCTCACAAAATTGTCTATTTTATATTTAGTCTAAGATAAGTGTATAGAAATATGTGTCTATGGCATACTCACGTAAATGTAGTATAAGTATCATAATTTGTCAAGCTAATAACACTAAATGCGTACCTAAATACAATTGTTGTAATGTTTGACAATATCCTTAAATAACGATTCTTACCACAATGCCACAACGTTAGCAATAACGTCACTGTTATGCAACGTTGAAGCGACGTTAACGTTGTGTTGGCGACAAGTAGCTACATCTACATCTATCCTGCTCGTTCCCACAAGCGCAGAGCGGGATAGCATGATTACCGTTACGTTACTCCAACGTCACGTTACCGCTACGAGACATTCCAACGTTCTAAAGAACTTGTCTCTTTATCTCCAGTCAATTAAATGCGAATCTTGCCTCTAGAGAGGACTTATTAACAATAAATGTATTTTAATCAGAGTTAAATTGTATTAAAATTAGTGTTGTAATATTTATTCTTTGATGTTGGATATGTAATTTTTAATTTCAAGTAGAGAATAGATTCCATTTTTGTTATTATTGTTTAATATTATTACACAATTTTTAATTAATGTTAGGGGCTTAGGTTTCCAACAACGAATTAGACGTAAGTTTTAATATAGAAACGGTATTGAGACCGCTATGAATATTCTCTCTAGTCTGTAAGCCAAATATATGTAAATTATATTTTCGATTGTAAGGATTTGTTGTCTGCATATCTATTTACATCTTGCGATTTTTTTCCGAATATCGCACACTCTTGTAACGAGTTCTTGACGTCTTGTTATAACTTTGACTGCAGCGAAACGTTTCAAAGCCGAAGTTAGATATTGAAAGAAACTATCCAGCGAATAACTGTTGAAAAAATATTTACTAGACAGCCCGCTTGAAATGTGTCGTGTGTCTACCTACATCTTATTTTATACATGTGGGTTAGATACGTATGTTTTCCTAAATAATTTCCTATATAATATTTCTTAGTTTTTATAATACTATATTAGAGCTTAAAGCTTATAGCGATAAGAAAGTAATTTTAAATTACAGGTCAAGTTGACCAAAATCACAAAGCGTTATTATTCTAATGATTTTGTTTTCTATTATTAATTGCAGTAGAACTCCAATTATCCGAATTAATGGGGACCGGGACCCATTCGGATAATCAAATATTCGTATAATCGGATTTTATTTTTATATTGCCATTGGAGAGAATAAAAGCTACGTTTTGATATTGCACTATTTTTTTATTGAATTAAATGAAAGAAACATGCAATTATCAAATTTATAATATAAATAAAATGTACTTATGTACAAGTTTGGAAATAAAAATCATTGTTTTTTATACATCTCCGTCAATGTAAGCTGTTTTGCGGTCTTCAACCGTTTTCGGGCAATTTTTTGTGATTCGGATAATCGGCGATTCGGATAATTGGAGTTCTACTGTATATAAATCTTTATAGCCCTGTGAACTGAAACTGACAGTTGGACGAGGACTATTCAGAATTTAAATATGCATTTGTCCTCTCGTGTGTAATATTTACTGTAATATATTTCTATTGATATAACGTATAAGATTTTCTGGTTATAAGGTTTATGAACGTAAGTCAATAACACACATTGCATTAAAACAACCTACATATAAAAAAATAAAAATGAAAAGTTGACGCAAGATACCCAACAGAAGCCATTAAATATGATTTTATCGGTTTTTGCAACATTTTTCACAGATTCTTGGCTCATTGATTTAACCGATTAATTCGCTCCTATTGGCTCCTATTGGTGGTGGTTCATAGCCTAAAGCATTCCTCGATCAATGGACTATCCAATACAAAAGTAATTTTTCAATAATTGTAAAAAAAAATCCAAATTTATTTTAATAATAATTTCAAGTTTCCTGTATACTTTTAAGTCGCCTCTACATCCGATGTCTCTGTGAATAGTGTCAGTTGACTTTGGGTACGTCCGGACACAGGATATATAAACACATACATACTATATATGATATATTTAAGTATATACAACGAAGAATATTACTATTTCCTATTATTTGGATATATTCATATAGTCATCTATAACAATAAATAATAATATATACAATTAATATCCTCTATACTAGAACGTATTTATACCATTTTAATAACAATTTATTTAGTACTAAATCTTACTGTAGCTATTATATAATATTTTCAGAGTAATTGTACCATTACATGTACTTTTAATAAGATACTCAATATTTTTGAGAACCAAATTTTTTCATAAATGTAATAAAACAGAATACTAAAATAATATATATGTCACCGGAAAATAACAAGAACAGCAAATTTATTAATTTACTAGGAAATTTATAAACCTTCGTAGGATTCTAAATGTGAGATAAATTGTATTATGTTACGGCAACATTTTCGCAAATTTATCAATTTGCGACGTCTCGTGGTAAATTAATCAACTAACGAATATCCATTCATAAGGTTCTAAATGGTTTGACCAATCACAGAAAAGCTTTTAATTTTACGCTTTTTTAAAATACAAAATAACATCGAAAATAACAAACTGCTCTCTGATTGGTTGA
>JADANM010005835.1:1127741-1140122 GCA_026213755.1 Eurema hecabe
TTGATAAATTTTCGAAAATGTGGCCGTAAAATAATACAATTTGTCTCTCGTTTAGAATCCTACGAAGGTTTATAAATTTCCTAGGAAATTTATAAATTTGCTGTTCTTGTTATTTTCCGGTGACATATATACGTCTATTTCTATACATATTTAAAATCCGATCCCCAAAATCGTAAAATATTGTAATCTATCGTATGCAATTTAACATAACAGTTTCGATAGAATATTTTTGTTAAAGTTAGATTGCAAGTTATGATAGATAACTAAATCGCGGCTTACTATAAATACATAGCTATTTCTTATATAACGGTGATAAAAACTTCGGTGTTTCTTTAAATCTCTGTTCTCTTCTCAGTTTGTTTATACGCTGTTCTCACAATTTTGTTTTTTATGACATTTATATGCTAAAGTTAAAATGGATGGATAAGCGGGGAGGCTGAAAACCAGCGCTACACAGAGCATCCTACTCAGTGTAGCACAAGCTGAGCCCTCCCCCTTTGCTGTTATTTTCCTGTTTATCTATTATTTTATTGTATTTTCTTCATTTTTTATTTATAACAGTAATAAACGATTTTTTATTTTTTATTTTATTTTATTTTAACTAGTTACTTCAAAGCCTATTAACGAAATTTACTAGCCTACTAAAGAACAATTTATCTCTAAAAAAGGGCCTATAAATCCATTTTAAATACAGTATATAATTTCGTAACAATACTCATAAGAACTTGCTTAAAATAGGGATACAAAGCTTACTCAATTGGTTGTTAATTCTTATTAGCAGACATTCAAACATATTAGTAATAGACATATGCCATAACAAATCGATCAATAGAAAGAGTCAGGAAAATATATAATATACATACCTAGAATATTTTGATATGAGTAGTAGTTAAATATATTCATAATAGGATTTTTAAGATTTTATTTTGTTTTTTTGGAAGAGAGTGGTCGTTGTGTACTTTTAAGGTAAATTCTGGAGGTGGTAGAACCATGCTGTTAGGCTGAATTGGGCCGGATCCAGGGGTTCAGTACCACCCTTCCACAGTGGCGTCAAGTAGTGGCATTTCATCAGAGATGCTATTAGTTTTCGTTCGGTGTATGGGACTAAAGAACACCTACTTTTTATTTCCCTTTAAACTATCCTTTTTTCTCCTAAGCCCCTTTTTCAAGGCCGGCATTCGTGAGCCATTTAGCTCTGTGACAGTTCATGGGTGGAGGTAACTTACTATCAGGTGCACCTGTTGCCCAATGCCCATAGCATACAAAAAAAAAACAAACTGAATCGATCTCAACTCTCGTTTTGTAATTTTTAAACATTATATTATATAACTATAATTATACCTAGGTGTAAGATATATTTATCGCTTAAGAGAATCGTTGTTAATTGTAAAGCGTAGTTCTAATTAAGATTATTATAGTAACTTGTATTACGGAGCTTGTGACCGTCGGTCAACGTCCCTTTATATTATAGATATACACATATTATAGTCATATGTTTGTCTTAGTAAGGGAACATTCAAGTATTGCGTAACAAATTTGCGGGAGGAGGGGGCAACTTGGTAAAAACTAACAAGTTATTATACTTCGTTTAACTTGACCATAAATTTAATAGTTACTTAAATGTTACGTTACGTGTAGAGAGGGAGAGATGAATTAAAAAAAACAGTGGGCCATAGGAGCCGTAATTAGAGGGTTTAAAATCCTCAAAACTTGCATTACGTAATATTCAAACGTTCCCTAAGTTGTAGATATATGATTCTTAGCTAGGCTCGTATTACCAACTCTAGTATGAAACTCGTTAACTCATAACCACAGTGTATGATATTGAAACCTCATTCTTACATTTATATATAACCTATACATATATTACAGAAACATTATAAGTAAAATCTAAAAATATATTGGGATCTCGTAAATTGTAATAGGAAACTTGCTTAAAGCAAATTTCACAATACACCGATATAATTAGATAGATTATATATATCCATGAAAATTAATGCGTTTAATTAAAATATGACTACACTACTAAAAATATTAAAGCCCTTCAATATTTTTGTCTCGGAGGACATTTTACAATTTATCAGTATTTACGAATTTCCTACCGAAAAAAATTATACCCCTTCATATATAATATTTCAAATTTTCCATTTCTTAACCCACTTGGTGGTAGATTTGGCACTTCTAGCACCATGGTAATAATCTTGGTAAAATCAAGATTTATTATGTATACCTATTATATACATACAACACGAACCCTTAAGCGCAGTAGCGGGAGCGGGCGCGGTAAACGACGGAAAGAAAATCGCTTGCTACCGCGATTGAGTCATAATTACGGCCTACGGTATGTGATTATTTTGTTTGATATTTCGTCCGCGCCCGCCACAAGCGAAAGCGTTCTATGTGAATAGTCACAACATATTTGTAAACGCTTATATTGTAATAGGTTATAAGCACCATATAATGACGTGTATGAATGTCCCAATTCCTTTTTCCTTTACATCTGAACGTAAATTCCTTCTTCCTTTTAAAATGCCGGGAACGCATTCGCGAGCTTCCAACCCTTATAGGAATCCACGGGCAGGTGATAATATCAATTGCTAGAAAGTAATTCGCCTTTTGGACTCGTGCAAACCTTTAAAATTTCACCTGCCTTAATAACTACAATATATGTAATTCAAATTTCACAACATTAACCGCGAAGTAGATTATAATAAAATTTGATTAGTTTTTGTAAAGGCGCTAAGAAGGTTGCTAAACTAAAATGTATTTAATGGAAAATTGTATTTTATGTACTTGTCTTTGGGTTAGTTAAAGGTAAATTAGTTTTATAAGGGACTTAAATAAATATTAATATTTTCATCAGACTACCGACTTGCCCCGGCTTCCTCCATTGAACCTTTCTCATTCCTTATACCTTTTAATTTTATATATTTTATTTAATACTGTATAATACCTAATACCTTGAGTCACTTCCAACTATCAAAAAAAACTTCGTCAAATTTTTTGCGAAGTTTCTATACGATCTACCGACTTGGTATTAGAACAAGTAATAATATATTTATTACTTGTTTGTGTTGTTCGATGTTTATATAGGTTAATAACGCTTTTTAAATTTAAGTAAAATTACTATTAAAATGGCTATGTTTGAAAAACAATATCATAACAATGTAAATGCAGATCACTCAACATGTCGTTTATGAGTTTGATACGAATCTGAAAATACACTTGTAAAATATATATTTTTTAAATATTATCCGCAACACTGTGTCTATTGTTTTCTCGTTCTATTGTATAGTAAACTAGACGCGCCCCGGGGATGCACCCGCGTAACTGTTACGAGAATCTTTGGCGTTAAGTTTAATAATTACCTAAGTAATTTTTATCCGTTCAGTAATCTGAACCGTAGTTACAGAGATTAAGTTCTAACAGACAATCTTAAGCTTTATATATATATATATATATTAATTGGTTTAAGCTTTTAATCTGCTGTAATATTATAAAGAGGATAGACTTGTTTGCACTGAATAGGCTCCGAAATTACTGGAACTATTTTAAAAAAAGTCTTTCACCATTGCAAAGCTACACTCTTACGCTAAAGTACCTCGAAGGAGCACGCGACCAAAACCGCGGTGTGCGGCTATATTACATTAAATTAAATATTAAAATTATAAAGTATTGTTTTTCTTATTGTAAAATGTATGTGTTTAATGTTAAATGTCGCACTCGGTGTTACATTCTCAATGTTAGATCAATAAAGGAAATAAAAATGAACTTGTGTTTTATTAACTGGATATAAATTATTTGTATCTCTATACAGTAATATGTGTACTCGATCTATTAAAAAAATGTCAAGAAAACTGTTTAAGCATATTTTTTTTTTACGTGGGGAAATGCGCACGCATACCCACAGTCTCCGGGGTAAGACTGTAGGTTATGTCGGATTCCAACAGACTAAAACCCCACGGTTTTATCTCATACCGCTGTGTGACGGGTCGCGGGTACTCTTTCTGATTCTTCCGTGACCCGTCAGCGGCTGCTTGTTGCCAGGTTCACGATGAGTTGGCTAGAGGCCTCCTCAACACGCTAAGCGTCGTGAATAGTTCGCGGATAGGTCGCGATTGTTTCGTACGATCTCAGCGAGTCCGTCCCCCGGGCGGGTGCGCGATGGAACACCGGTGGGTTTTGTATCGGCTATACCCTTCCGGCGAGTCCGACATAACCGCCTCCTTCTCCCCCGAGGAGGAAGCGGTATCCGTAACAGGATTTCCCCCCGTGGAAAAAAAAGACGACGTCGACGACGATAGTATAAGCATTTCACGCCGCCCCAACGCCGAATAGTGCACATACCCCGATCTATCGTCCATAGCACTATGTATTATTTTTCTAATGTGCTCTAGAATAAATGTTTCTTTCTTTCTTTCTATTTCAAACAATCTAATCAAACTCAGTTAAGACTTAAGAACCTCATTGAATTCCAGATATCATCGAATTTTAACCTTCAATAATTTGTATATATGTATATAGAAATCTGTACTCACAGAATATCCAAATTTTACATCAAATTCCTAACAGTATCACATCTTCCTTACAGTAAAACCAAAGTTTGAAGGGCCGTAATCAGCTATGATTCCACGACGCATTAGAAATTGGTCCAACACTTATACCAGATTTAGAGGACTCTTCAATTTGAACTTTTATTTCAACCGAAAATGCCCTCACCATCACCTTTCCCTGAATTAAAGATATCCTCGATCAGTCGAACATGACTGTTAGTTTCCAATGGCTAGATATCGATTCCTATAGCTTTAAATAACGTCTCATAAAAATATCATAAGCGCGATCCAGCTCAGCATATATTATAGCTTCGCTCCAATATTTCATGATCTATTACGCGTTTACACAATCATCCTCATATACTTTTATCCGATTATCTTTATATCGAACAACCATACATTTTTTTAACAACCATAAACCATAAACTTTTATTACACCAAAAAAAATATAACCTTTAATCCTCATCGACTCCAACAAATCCAACATGCAATTCCTAAAGGCACAAGTAATAAAACAATTATGACAAACACATAAAGCGTAAAGCGCTTAACGTCGTCTTAGAGCCTAATAATAAAAGAATAAGTACAAACATAAACAAGCGTAAAGCTCTTACCGTCGTCATCAGGCAGCGGTCCTACAGCTCCAAAGAACCGCTTATCGAGCAGCTGCAGCAGCTGTAAGGCGCTCTCGTGGACCGGCGCGCGCGGACACCCCGTACACATTAGCGTCACGTTGATGATCGCCGTGTAGTGGTCGCACGGGTATTCGCTATAGAATAGAACGTTCGAGAACATCTAATGGTACAAAACCTGTTTACACATATTCTTAGAGGTATCAGAGTGAACATAGGCTACGGACGAAGCGAGCGAAGCCACGGGTAAAAGCTAGTATGCTATAGCTTCAGCTAAATCCAATCCAATCCAATAGCCGGCGTCAAACATCACCTATGACTCTCATAAATGATCTAAGGATCTTTCGAATATCTTTTGTATAAATTGCCTGCTCTAAAGTAACAGTTTAAAGTTGCCTAGAAAATACTTTTTAATGATACAGCCACTTTTTGCGTCATAATTGAATTCTACGAAGTAATTTGTTAAGATTACTTAATATAAAAGAGTATATAATACCTCAAGATCTAAGTCATTGTGGTGGTGAAAAATCCAAAACTATATGAATTATGAACCCATGTTTTCACTCTCAATGAACGTCATTTAAAGGTTGATAACAAATAACGCGCGTCCTATGTAAAGTTGAGAACAATAAGTCACTGTCACCCAGCATTTGCTAACGTTATAGCAATGGGAATTTTTTGTTTTTTTTTCTCCAAGAAGATTTAAAATTTTCCGATTAGAAAATTTCGTTTAAGCTATTAAAAATCAAATACAATTGAATACGAAAATATACTTCTTTAATAATATTATAGTGCATACTTTAGAATATATTAACGATAAAATAAATCAATTAAACTAGCCGGAGCCCTCGGTTTTTCTTTCTTACTTCCAGCGGCTAAACCCGTATAAAAAATTGTTATGCCGTATATTATGACAGAACTGGATCAAATTGTAATTAGAACCATATGGAAAGCATCAGGTTTTAAAAAAATCATCAGAATTTGTCCACCAAAGCGAAAGTATCAAATTAAATAACAATCAATCTGAGAACCTTCTTTTTCATTTAGTTGAAAATTATAATAACAAAAAAGGGTCATCTCCACACGAGCGCTAAGGCCCTTGATTCGCTAAATTATATATTTATTTTGGTACTAAAATTATTTAAATAAATGTTAATTATAAACAAATAACACCGTTCTGAGAACTATGTCATACTCCGAACGGGGTAACTTAAAGTAGGCATATGTTATTACATTAAGTGGATTTAAGGAGCTAACTCTTAATTAATACAAAACTTAATACTTCGAAACTTAAAAAATAACTTTGACTTTGACCATATGTAGTATTATGTAGTATGTATTTCAATAAACATATTATGTTTAACTTTGACTTTGACCATATGCAGCCTAGTTGAATAAAGCTATGTCTGACTTTGACTTTGACTATATACAACGTGTAACAGAAATGCGTGGTAATATTTAAGGATCGCAAAGAATACCTAATTTTAAATGAATGTATTAAAAATTCATTTCATTTGAACTTTTTATTATCAAGATATTGATTTTTTATTTCTATTGACTAGCATATCAATATTTAAATTTATACATCACTTTTGAGCTATCAGCTGTTACGTGTCAATGACCGCATGACCCTTTGACAATGCATTTCATTGAAAAAGTTACTGCTGTCTCTGTCATTAAAATTCGAAAAGTGATGTAACACTTTTGTTTTGATTTTCATATTATCGATTTTATTGATGAATTAATGAAATAAAAAATCTCAAATATGTTTATTTTAATGCGGGGACTTGTATATAGACTATCTATGAGCATCTGAACATCATGCAAAAATATTACCAAACATTTCTGTTACACGTTGTATATAGCCTAGTTAAGTAGATATATATTTGCCTTTGACTTTGGCTTCATCTTTCCCCCTTCTTCCCCCACTTACCGAGCACTGAATATGGTAGCTAGCGCCATGAAGCATCCATCTGCAACTCTCGGAGGTCCCGTGAAGCATTTGTCTACAGTCCAGTCGAGAAGAGGACCAATATCCGGATTACAGTCCAACAGAAGAACTATCGTCTCGCGAGCCAGCTCGTATATCTATTAAAATACATATATTTTATTAATTGACCTTATTTTTATACAAATGATATTATATAAGCATCAGTAGATCAAAATATTAAACTGGTGTTAAATTATAGTTTTGGGTACTAAAGTACCTATTAAATAGTGCCTATAAAGTACTAGTTAGATATTATCTTAACTACCTCTCTTTACTTTATCATCTTTTTACTTTGTGCTTTTTACTATTTCTTAATGATATAGATATCATAAAGCTATCTTTATTTTAAATATATATTTAATTAATTATCATATGATATAAAAATGAATCGCAAAATGTGTTGGTAAGCGCATAACTCGATAACAGCTGAACCGATTTAGATAATTCGTTTTTTAGAATAAACCTGCATGTACGAGGATGGTTTTTAAGCAAAAATAAAATAGTAGGCGTAGGGGTAAAAGGGGTAGGATTAGGACAACGTGAACGAAGTCACGTGGGGCCGGCTAGTTTATTATATTTATATACTACTGACACTTCTAAACAGACTTAATGGAAAGATTTAATGGACTTAAAAAATGGGATAAATGAAGGAAGAAACAGAACATTTTAAACTAAAACGGAACTAATTAGAAGTATAAAATAAATTACCTTATCATTAGTAGATGATAGCATTTCACTAAGCCAGGGATAAAGGGAGCCGTCTTCTGCCAATGCAGTCGGCGCGAAGCAAGGACCGCAACACACGAGCGCGCTCATTGCCTGTTAGAAATAGTAATATTAAAAACAAAAATATAAAAGTAATATTTAGAACGCGTTGATTTCGACGTATGAAAAACCTTTCACATTTATTTTAAGCCATATAAAATGAATTCTATTTTATATAAAATTGTACGATGTTTTTAAAATCTCCATGCTCCATGCTCGTTTCCCCTAAGTCCCATATGTATCCTATGAGGATATCCCCACTAAAAAAAAGGAATTCTCTAGCAGACTCTTTCTCTTCGTTATCTCTTCTTTAGAAATGGGTGGGGTTACCTTAAGCGCGGCCACGTTGAGGCGCTCGTCGAGCTCGGGCGCGGGGGGTTGGGGCACTAACGACCCCAAGTGTTTGCCGAGCGGCCCACACCACCCCGCAAACAGGGAAAACAGAGATTTACACAACTCCCGCTTGACTAGCGACCCGTACATTTCCACTGTTCAAAAATACAAATAACATTAATTAATTACGAATCTTCTTTCAAGATCTTTACTTTGAGAGCATGTCTTTCATGTAAAAAGTAATATATTTGATTTAGCTCATATTTAGCACCTGACCTGGAAAAGGGCTAGGAATAAAAAAATTGTGAACATATTGTTTGGTTACTCTCTCTTGGTATTCTCTGAATCAAAATCTAGTTAATGGATTTAAATTTAACCTGGCATTCAAGATTAGAAGTTGGACAACACATAGTATCCTTTTTACTCCAGCATTAAGTAAAAAAATCCATAGACCAGAAAATCTGATCTGCAACACCCTGGACTACCAGGGTAGGACACTAGTCCACTAGTCCAATAAAAGTATCTCACATGGGAAGCTCTTGATCAGTTCAGTAACGAAGTCCGCGAAGGTCAGTCTCTGCTCCCTCGCTGCTGGAGCATCCTTCTCGGCCTCCACTTCGAGGCTCTGACGGACACCTTCCAGGTATTCCGTGAGAGCTGGATGGAGACCACCACCTTCGAGGGCGAAAGGACTGTGGAGGAAATAATAAGGGTTTTATTGTTTAATTATTGTAGATATATAAAATCATTAGAGAGATTAAAAATATAGCTTAGAGAAGTAAATTTATAACATCTGCTGCTTCGAGAAAATATACATGTAATATTGAACTGATTTTGAATTTACACTCTTGATTCAATTTAAAACCTATAATCTATATTTACTGGATTCATATCGTCTATAATAATTAAAATATTTGCAATTTTTATTGGAAATCCAAGTTTCGAGCTACAATTCGTACCAATGTGCACACACTACTATCTCTCTTTCTCTAACTCCCTCCCTTTTTCTAGTCCACTCACCTGATAGCAAAAGTCTTTCTCTGCGCTATTATGAGCAGCATCTTATTGAGGTGCAGCCTGAGCGCGTCGCGTCGCCTGCGCCGGCGCATGTTCTCCTGCTTGCGATCTACGGCTTCGCGCAACAACGGCACTAGCTCTTCGAAGAGATCCCTATTATTTCATTTATTTTATTAATGTTATAGATATGAGAAGAAATAAAAAAATGCAAGATTGAAGATGCTTTTTATTTATTGAAAACACAACGAGCAACTATTACTTATACTACAAAGTTTATTAAAAACCAACTTTACAACACTAACCTGATGTTGCTATTAAAATAATGTTTATTTAAATATTGTTAAAATATAATATAATCTTTTAAATAAAAAAATACTTTTAATTTGTCTTAGTAAAATTAATAATTAGTAACAAGGTTATTTGTCTCTATATTACAGTCTCTATCTTAATATAGAGACTGTAATATAGAGACAAATAACCTTAGACTAAGACTCCTAACTTAGTTAAGACTACTACATTAAAATCGAACAAGACTTTTCTCTCCTATAAGTGGAGAGTCCTAACACACGCGATAAAATAACTCCAACATTTATATTAACATACTAGGTACTTTAATAAAGTAGTAGCATGTCTTTTCTCAGGCTCTTGACCCTCTTTGTACCAAATTTCATTACAATCGGTTCAGTAGTTTTGGTGTAAAAGCGTAACAGACAGACAGACAGAGTTACTTTCGCAATTATTAGTAGGAATAAGAACAATGGTTTGAATAAGTACTCACTTGAGAGCGTCAGGGTTGATATGTCCGCACGCAGCTACAGCAGCGTCCCGCACTTCGGACACTTCGCACCTCGCGAGCGGCACAGCCAGCTTGTGCAGCGACGCCGGCGTCGCCTGCGCCCCGCGCGCCTCGCCCCCGCTGCGCTCGCTCAGCGAGTCCGGCGAAGAACTGCCACAATCACCACACCCCTCACATTGTACACTCCTCCCCCCCTAAAAGGCACTCTGCGACCGTTCTAGCCGTAACTTCGATCCACACTACGTAACCTCATACTAAGTCAAAGTCAAACGTGTCTTTATTCAACTAAGCTCTTAGTTTTTTTACTTTACTCACGTCATGGTATTACAAAACATTTACCAACGGTTCGGAAGCCAGTTTCTACCGAGAAGAACCGGCACGAAACTCTGATACTAAGTCTAATGACCCTGTCTGATAATCAAGTAGGTAGTAATGCCATTTTTATACTAGTGAGACATCTTAAAACTAATCAGTACATAACCTCATTATCCTATACAAAGCTACATGCTCATTTTAACCCCTAATTTTATCGATAAGATGTACTAATTTAAACATTGGCATACAATTAACGAACACATGTATATTCTTTTCCCCTTGTCAATCCCAACACATCATTGTGACGTTAGACTATAAATGATTTACTTTAGAATATAGGCCTACCTAAAAGCGTCTATATGAGCAAAGATTGGCTCTTCAGTATTTCTGAGGTTACCTAGGCGTAGATCGAAGACGAATCACGAACAATCGCAGAGTTACCGCATCACTGTACGAACTAAACTAGAGCTCTTTGCTTGTTAATTACATGCTAAATAAATATATTAGCGTGCGTCAATAAGATGTTGTTTTTACGAGCGAGTCCCGGTATCATGGCGAATGTTAAGGAAAACGTGGCGCGATAAGAGTCTCGCAATTGGTGGCGGTGTTACTATTTTTATTAATTTATTTACTAAGACTGTATAGCGGGATACTTTAAATTTTTACATACAGATATAGGTCTAAAAATACCGTATTAATATTACTGTGGAATGTTTTTAAGTCGAACATTGATAAGTCAAAATGTCCTAGGCTATAAAAACTTTTGATTCGCTTAAAGTCCCGAAATTAACTCTCAAAAGAACCCTTTGTACGGCAAAATTAACTAGTTAGTAACTACTAATTTCTGTATCTTAAAATAAATTGGACCTTTTTATCTCGAACATAGCAGTGTTTACCTATTCTTCAACTAGTAGCTGTATAAACAGTTTATACTAAAGTCGACTAATTCGGAAATTCTCGATAAAACTCGAATATTTTAGTGAAGTTCTAATCATACTGCCTATGCATATCAATGACCGATCGTCTCGCTCATAAAATCAACGTGGACCACCGAACACAAACTCCTTTTAACACAAAACATACAGACAAAACAGAACATAAAACAATCATCTAACTATCGTCTCCGATGTATGGTTGGTTGTATGACAAATGTGTGAGCTGTCAGTTACATGTACACGTCTACCAAGCAGCGTATAACATCTAATTATTATGAAGCCAAAAATAAAAGTCGAAAAGCATAACAGGCGGACTTTGATCCTAGCGTTACAATTCCTCCTTCTTATTGATATTCGCTTGGTTTCTTCTAGACTCATTCAATACGCATTCCTAATACTTTACTCTGATCGACTGAGTGTCAGTGCCATGAGTGCGATATTGCAGAAGGGACAAACACGACGTAAAGAAAAATTTCATGCCACGAAGATTAAAAATTCTTAGAGTGCACGGGGTTGCGACAATCAATTTGGAATTTAATACAAAGTTTAGTAGCTAGGGTTGCCAATTATACTTTGATACAGAATTATTTACTTTCGTGCTACACATTGTTAGCGCAGCTTCAAGTTAAGTTTATTTTTTATTTATGCAAGCAATCAGTTAAGGAACTATCGTATTATTTACTTTTTTAAATCTACTATAACATTACATTTTAATGTCGCAACCCTATTATTGATTGATTTATTGAACTAATTATTAATAAAATAGCCGCGCCCCGCGGTTTCGCTCGCGTAACTTTTACCAGGTATCGTAATGTTCAAGTCTATAGCTAAGTAGCTATAATATACAAAAATAATTTTGAAAGTCTGGCCGGCAGTTCCAGAGATCATCGCATACAAACAAACAAACTTATCAGCTTTATATATTAGTACAGATTGCGCCAAGAACATTCTAATTGTGTCAGACATTTGTGACGGACAAATTCACACACGACATTGATGCTAGATTGCATTCGCTTAGTATGGGATTTTTCTGAGTTACCCCCAA
>JADANM010005835.1:1140222-1178951 GCA_026213755.1 Eurema hecabe
ACGACTCCGGGCACGCCGATAGAAACAGGGCGCTATCCGGGAAACAAAATGTACATATACGTCAAATTTACACTTCAATTAGCATAACAACGTCGACGAGTTTGATAACATTGCTGGAAAATATTGGTTTAGTCCTTCGAGCCGGATCCACGCTATGAGGTCAAACACAGACCGAGATCTTGAGAACATAGTATGAAAAACAATGACTCGACCGGTGTAACAATATTTTAGTAGACATGATCCATGCTTGGCCTTAGTGTGAATTAAATTTTCAATACGAAATTCGCGTATAGCAAGGTAACGATTTAAATAGAAATCAAAATCATCGACGTTTTTTACTTCAATAAATTCCGTGGTGCTACATATCCTCTAGTGTCTTTGCAGCGTGTAAGTATGTATATTCTGTAAACGCATACATACAACGTGTAAAATACACATGCAAACGCATGTCCTAGGACATCGATAACCGTCTTTGAAGCTTTAAAATCGAACGACTCCGATATTTGAACTTTGTTGCAAATCGTTTAATGAAAAGAAGTCTTTCGATTTCAAAGAGGCATGAAGATATCCGAAGCGTCCAATGTACCGGGATGAACAAACAAACACTCATTATTATACAATGGTTATATATACTGTCCTACGATACGTCAATGCTAGCTGCGGACCCACCCTCGTTATGGACAATGATTTAGCTGTGCGTTGCCTATGCGTGAATAACTGAAGGTTTATGAACGGCGATTCCATCCCGTCTTTTTGTTTACTTATTTATTTACTAGTCTATGACGTCATACACTTGGTCTGACAACTCTCTATGCTTATAACATCGTTAGTTTGTAAAGACAATCAACTCATCTCTTTCACTTTAACGGTTAATTTTTTCACCCAACTGTTAGAACCTATTTCCTCTTTAAATGCAACTTTTCTATCCCTTCAATGGGTCTCTCTTATTCACATCCCCCCCCCCCCCCCGTACCCCTACATATAAGCGGATGGAATCGCAATGACATGACATGAGATGCGACGTTGCCACCTCGTCCGCTTGTGGTGCCTGTGCGCGCGCGCATAGCTCAAGGGCAGCGTGAAGAAGCTGCCGGTCGCGTTGAGGCTCTCCGTCGACGACGAGTGCCTGTCCAGCCACTCGCCCTCCGCGCTACACAGTCAATTCACTACCCCTCAGACCTCTTGTTACGACCATAAGTAGACTGTGTCACTCACTGTGTGTTTGTGTGTGTATTTAAAATCCTATCAGCGTTTAAGTGGACTCATTAATATAAGTAGAATATAGATGTCCTTTATAAGAGTAAGTTCTCGTGTTTATTATGATAAGGTTGTAGAATCACACCGCCTTAATTTTATAAACAGTGAAAGTTTATTTGATTTTGAAAATAATATATCTACTCAGTGCTATAGAGACCGACTTTTTTTATTTTGTTTGAGTTTATTTGTTAACGCTTACGTTTTTACATACAATTGTATAGAGTCAATTCTTTGAAGTTTAATAGTAAGTAAACTCATAAAAATATTATACAAGACGGTCCTAGGTTGAAATTAAAAATTATAAATATAGGTTAGATTTAAAATACATATTAGATGCTTTTAAAATATTAAAGTGAATAAACCGAGAGGTGTTATAATATCAAAAAGGTGCAAACTATTATTGTGTTCATGACTTTAAAATTGCATGCGTATTTAAATGAGACTTTACTACGCCATTTTTTGTATTGTAAATAATTTATGTGATGTATTATCAATTTTTGTTAATAGGGATGCTTATCTTATTTTTAGACTTGGCGTTCAAAATATATGTTGACCAATAAGTAATTTATACCGGATTTTATTTTTTTTTATTTGAACATATCATATAATAACATAATAACATGAAAATCTAAGTATAGAACGAGACCACCGCTAAAATTTATTTTTATAGAGCGATATCTCTTTCACTCGTTTCGTTAAGATAGATATAGCTCTTATGAAAACAAAATTAACGGTGTCTTCTGCATCAAATTTTCGTGTTTTTTGAAAGTAGCTAAAAATATATTTAAAAGTAATATGGTCGTAAGTAAAAACTAATAATTCTAAGTGAACATTATTTGACAATTTTTCGTAGATATTTGCATTAATAACAAAAACGTTTTGTATTCTTATGTAAAAACTACGATAAATACTGCTACATCTGATTTCGAAAATTAAACTAACATATAATGAAGTCTAATACACATATCTTTTCAGATTAGCATTACTACTAACAAGCAGTGGGCTAAAATTAAAATTTAATATTATTTTAATAAAATGTATAAATTTAAAAAAGAATTTATGCAAGACATGAAAAGAATTCAAATACTTATTAATATAAGTTTTATTTTACTAATTTACAATACTTATTATACTAATGTATAATATTGATTCATTATTTCAATCGTCCACTTAAAAACTTCGGAAATATTCGTCAATCGTGTGATCACTGATCACTATCTGTCCAATATGGCCGCTGCCACAAAATGGAGGATAATAACATATTCCTCACGGCATTCATTTTTAAATCGTGTAAAGAGTTTTAATAGCAAATAATGCCCACAAAATTAGCGCAGTCACTGGTTAATAATACTGAAACGTAATTATTATGCAAATTATTAAAAATGCTTCCAGCATACTATACTATATCACGGGACAAACGGCCAATTAAAATGCAATATATAACCAAGCTATATACGTTTACATGTTCGTGTGTGTGTCACTTGGAATAAACGGACGAATATTTCTACAATAAAATGCCGCTATCTTACTCACACATACATTTTATCGATTTCTGAAATATTGAGAACTATCCGTCCATTGTCTTGTAAATATCACTTGAATAAAATTATTTATTTTAATGCCATGATAAAATATATAATTTAGAATACCTACATCTGAGCCCGAAGAAAAACAACTGTGACGTCACCTTTCATTCTCAATTAATTGCAAACAAGAAATTCTTTCCACACATACCCAAACTAGAATTATTTCATATTTGTTATCGATACTTTTCAACATTTTGACATTTAAAAGAAATTCCATTTTGGAAGCTAGTACGAACTACTTCGACTTTCACACATTCCTTGCTTAACAAATTTTTCCTCCAAAACAGAAAAAAGTGCCTTCGCTTTTTTAATTTCTTTGATCTTACAATAAGTGTGTTTTTGTAGTATAATAAGTGTATAAAAAAATCTTAGAAAAAACTAAAAACTTTCTAACGCAACCCTATTCCAGTATTGGAAAAAAATTTGTCATATATTTTTTACCTCAAACTGAGATCAGGGCTGGCACACCGCACCACTGGACTGGGCACAGCCGGTACCACCAAGTAGGCCATAGTGAGGTAGTATTTCCACACTTGCATGTAGCAGTCCCTCTCCTTTTCGGGTTTCCGGGGGAGGGCGGGGCTTCGCGAGAGGAGGGACGCTCGGTTGTCGTTAACGGGCCTGAAGGGAACAATTATTATTAAACAGTAGTAAATAAATATTCAAATCCTGTTTCTGTAGAATTAAAGGGAAGAACCTTTGTAGTTTTTTTAACTTAACTTGAAACCCTGAAATCCTATATATGTATATATGTAACTAAAACATTGTTACAAAGGTGGAATCCTGCAATTGTTAGAGGTGGTACAGCCATGCTGAATTAAGCCGGCTCGCCCAATAGGAAACCAGCGTTAAGTATTGGCATCTCATCAGAGATAATAATGGGTTTCGTTCAGTATCTTTTATTCCCTTTGGTTAATTCAACAAATCCTTTCCTTATTTTTTCATTATTTTGAAGGTCAGCAACGCAGTCATGAGGGACTGAGCTTTTCGACTGTTCATGGGCGGAGGTGGTCAATCACCATCAAAAATAAAATGTTTGAAACACGTTGTTTGCATGACAACGCTTCATTATGAAATGACGTCACTATCCAATATGGCGGAACATTCATGATGGCGGACTGGTTATATTAAATGCACTCACATTACTTGTACATATAAGTTTTTAATTTTAATTATTTTATAGAGTTATTAAAAACTTACGCAGGTTCTATGATAGTGTAGAGTGCGTGTATTCGTGCGTGCAGTATGGGCCACGCCTGCAGTACAGTGGTTGGGCACTTCGCTGGCACGCGGTCCTTCTCCAACAACCCGAATAGAATTACCTATTAACGATAAGTATAATTATCTACTTGAATTATTTAAAAAAATTATCGGCATTTGTCCCTAGAAGTATGTGTAAATTACTCCTAATATGTAAACACGAAAATATTTCATTCAATACTAAGCAGATTTTGGTAAAATAAAATACATACTAAAATAGTCTGAAGCTTACACAGTCGTACACACGTCAAAAGATATGAACAAATAATTTTTTTTATGGGTATTTCTTTATGGATTCTTTATGGTAAGTTTACCATTACAAAACGGTATTCTAAGAGCAGAGGTACGGTGTACGGTGTACGGAGGAAGAGATCTAAGAGCTTTCCGTTGCGAGAGCGAAATGTAATGTTATTAGTTATTTGATTGTAAATATAATTTAGTACGAGTTAGACTCACTTCCCAAGGATCAGCACCATTGTTAGCGCTGCCACTCCAACTGTTTTTGGATGAAGTCTCATCATGTTGTAGTCCTGAAATAGAAAAAACAACCTAGTAAAAATATCAAAAAGTTTACGTGTCTTTTTGTGACTTTGCTACGCTCCCTGTTTTATTTTTAGTTGGAAAAATACTCATTCCTATTTTCATTTCTTTCATACTCATGCTTCTGAATATCGATGGGTCTCGAAAAAAGACCAAGAGTTATGTCAAAATTCTACTGGCCAAACCCCAACTAGTTCCATCTAAGTGGAATAGGTAGTGGGCTCTTGCACTTTTGCAGGAGCTTCCATTAACCCCACCTTACATGTTTTTATTTTATTTAAAAAAAATCTTCTATTTTTAGAGATCATCTAAACAAACTCTATCTTACATCATATACAACCGTATATAACCAAGAGGTTTTTTTCTATATTAATAGTGCTCGTCACACCAGCGAGACCACTTGAGCTGATGCAGAACTCACCAGCAGTCCACACGGGGTGCGTCCGTTCCACCAGCCAGACCAGATCAGGTTGTCCAGCAGCCAGCAGTGCTTGTTTCTCAGCTGGAGGCAGCATCCCAGCACATTTCTCAGCAAAGTGCGCTACGTGTGCGTCAGCTGCGTCTATAAGTGCGGGCTCCTCGCCCGTCAGTTGTAACCGTTCTAGGAGGCTTTTGCTCTCTCTGTAATAAAATAAGATCTCATTAATTAATTAATAATAAAAAATATACTATTAGTACGAATAAGAAAGTTTTTGTACCAGTATCAACACAAATATACATAAATAGATAAATAGTTCAGAAAGCTTACTTTTAACACAACACTCACTTAGCAAAGCTAATGGCATGTCTAAGAGCTAAGTCCTTTTGATAAATATAACTCTTTCCACTGTACTTTATACCATAACTTTACTTCCCATGTCTATTCCTCATATGTTACAAACATTAAATAATTGGAAATCAATAAAAAAACTGTCCTTACTTAATCTTTAATATTAAGCACCCATATGTATGTACAATAGTTATATAAATTATAACCACCTATTTAGCAAAATTTGTTCGAATTTTAAGTAAATAATGTAACAGTATCGTATAAACACATATCAAAACTATTACTACCTCTTACTTAGGTACAATATCAATTAAATCAATATAAGTTTAACAGTTAACAATATGCCAACGACCGCTTGCCGCAGTGGTAGCACAACTGCTTTCTGCGCGAAGGGTCGTGGGTTCGATCCCCACACCGGAAAAATATATTGGTAATTTACATTTATATTTTTCTGGGGTCTCGATGTTGCTATGTATTGTATGTATGTATTTACAAAAGAAAAGTATGTATATTTAATTTATTCCGTTATCTAATTGCCATAACACAAGCTTCGGCTTAGCTTGGAACTAGATGGCGCTGTGTATAAATGTCCTGAAAATATTTTTTTCTTATTTATTTATTTGTTATATCAGTTTGAAGGTATCCTTGTAATAAACTAACCTCAAAATGTGGACTGCCAATCTCCTGGGATACGCCTTACACTGGCACAGCATCACCAGTCCTAGGGCTTCGGCTCCCCTGATCACGGAGGCCAAGGGCTCTATCTTCGGAGGAGCAGACGTAGATGGTTCACCGTTCTTCCAGCTGGTGATCAATTGGAGCAACATGCGGAGACCATTCTCTACTAGTTGTGGTGATGTGTCCTAGAATGGAGAAATAATTTCATATATATTGTTTTGCATAATTTTCATATCATAAAAGTGTTGTTCTTTATTATAGCAATTATTTAAGTTTTTTCGTCAAAGTTTCTGCCAAGTAAAACAAAAACTGTTTATTTGGTTAAATCGATATTGTATAGATTGTTGTAGCATCTACTTGGTACCGATTTCTAAATTATAAAATAACTATTAAATCATTTCTATATACTAAATGTGTATTACTTTGTGGGAAGCAAATTTATTTTTTGCTTTTTAGTTTGAAGTCGGTTTACTTTTTATTAGAAATTATTTTATTGATGATGGGGCTGACATGGCTTTAATGCTAAAAGCGGAATAAAAATTAAAGAATATAAATGTATATATATTAATACAAGTGTTGCATGTTATTTTGCATCTACTCCAATTCATAAAATACATTTTTCTGTTTTATAAGCCTCATACATGAGCACCATACCAGCTTGTAGCAAGAACTAGGGTTTATTAATTATTAGATGATTAGATTTCTAATAATAGGTAACTACCTGAACTTCCTTTGCCAGAAACTGCGTGAAGCCAGCCAGAACGTCTTGCCTCCACTCGGGGAAGTCCACAATGAGGGTCTGCAAACTTTGGAAGGATAGCCCTCGGAGCTCCTCATCCATGTGGACAGTCAGTCTACAGAGGAGGTCCACCAGCTCACTGGGACTCATCCCTTCTGGTATTAATCTGATGAGAAAGAATTGTTTTAATACTATCCACTATAGAGTGGATGCAGATACTAGTCAATAAATTTACATGTAGTTTCATTGAAAATCTGTTTAATAATATCTTATTGAAGTTAACATAAGGATTGTTTATGTTTAAGCTTAAAAATCAGCCTTATGTATAGTACGCGTCATTTATGTTTAGCGATTGACGAGAACAGCTGCGCATCGGTAGAATCGCGCTCGTAATTATCATATTGGTGCGAGAAAGACAACACGACTGGGACAACCTATCAACGCTCGCGCACATGACGATCACGCGCCCCGCGCGACGCGCCGTTACCTCGATTACTTATTTTTGACTTCTGCGCAGGTTTCGTTCAGCGCTAAACATTCGTGACGCGTACTATACAAAGAGGTATAACTAAATAATTTAAAAAATTGGTTAGAATAAATGTGTTCTTTACCTCGGTATAGCCGCCACACACGTTCTAAACAGGTCGATCCTCGGTTTCCTTTCACCCGTATTAATCTCTTGTTCCTTAGTAACATTCTGTGTGTTTGTCAGCATCAACGGCCTGCCGTAGTGCGCATCCAACGCCCTCAGTATCTCAACCAATACCCGCCTCACGTACGGGAAGTATGCACTCATACCAATCGACTGAGCCGTTTCATCCGTCAACATTTTGTTCAGAAACGTCTTCTTCACACGCAGAGTATTTCCAGAAGGTAAAGTGCCTGATGTTCTTGGCATAGGTGGTTCACCTTCCTTCTGCTGAAGACTGTCAGCTACAACCAGAAAGGCTCGGAGGCCTATTGACATCCTTTCTGGAGTCAATATTATCTTGATAGGCCGTCCCACCATCAGCAGGTCGAAGACAATCTCTCTCATAGCGAAATCAAGCCGTTCTTGAGCTATGAATTGTATGATTTTTACGAATATATTCAATGGAGTGTCGCGTGGTACGACGCCTTTGGATCCTTTAGGGAACAGTGAGTTCACAATGCTTTGCAGGCGAGACTGTGTAGCGGAATTGCTCTCACATTTTATTCTTATCATATACACCCAGAGAAGACGGTAGAGAGATTCTGAAAATATTAATTATGTTAGTGATTTACAATAATTTGTACCAATACATTACTTATATAATTTAAAAGAAATAAATAGCCAGGCAAAATAGAATATTTCTTTAAAAAGTTTGCAATGATAAATGTGACTACTATCTGATGCGAGTTTAAACAATTCCTCTACTAGGGAAACAGAAACAGATGATGCTCGGGCCTGTTACTTATGTCCAAGATTTTGATCTCTCAATTTGTATAGCAATAGAATAGATTAATTTATTAACTAAAAATACTCACCCAATGCGACACGACACATCTTGGGGTCCCGATTTTTCAGGTGTGAGAGACACATTGCTAAGAAGCAATGCCAATTGGCTAAGAAGAACTGTTTCTGCGAGACGCACAGGAGACAGGTGACCAGGGGAAAGAGAGCCAGCCGGTGCTTGGACTTGGTGCTCGCGTCCAGCGTGTGGCTGTAGAGCATCTCCACGAAGTTCTTAAGGCAGGGCACGTTCACTTCGTTTTTCACCGTCTGTTACAAGTACGAAATATATCATAAGTAAGAATAACCATAATATATTAACCTTGTATTGAATTCCATTTTATAATCTATTCTCAATACATCATCTTATACATAACTGTTCCATTGTATGAAAATCATGTTATAGCCAACAAAATTTAATTCTAATTCCATAATCAAACGTATAATTTATTTAATTTAAATCTCCTATTTTTTTTTAGTTTAACCTTATTTTAATATATTTCTAAGGTCAAATGTTCCACTCAAAAGCTTAGAGCACAAAAGTTTACAGCAATCTGTCTATTTAAGTCATACTTATATTGAATTGCATTTAATTATTAAAGCCTATTGCTTGTATATGTTAAATCTATTTAAGACTCGAACTCACCGCTGCCACGGGCACTAGAATCTCCACAAACAGGCCAGCTAAGGCGTGCCTGATGTCCTTATCCTTCACTTCTAGGAAGTACTGCGCACATTCCGTGAGGAACTGGAAGGAGGCTTCAAACTCCTCTATAGGAACCATCTTCACTCGGAAGAACTTCATGCCCATGAGAAGAGATATGATGGACTGGGTCGTGTGTGGCGAGGGCTCACGGCTTTTTAGCTCCTGAAAGCAAATAGTATTATGAGTTTAAATATATTGGTGTAACATATAACTATTAGATTATAGATTGGAATGATATTTCTTAACGCTCGTGAGACGGTGACCTTTTTCATGTATAAATATTATAAAAGTTGAGTTTTTGTTTATATTTACAATTGTATGTTCTTATTTTAAAGAGAGCGAGTATCATAGTTTCTTGCCGGTTCTTCTCTGTAGAAACTGCCTTCCAAACCGGTGGTAAATGTTTTGTAATACCATGACGATTCAAAAGTGTTACTTTATTGTAGCCTAATTGAATAAAGATACTTTTGACTTTGACTTTGAGTATGATTTTAAAATAAACGTTGCATCTGAGCAATGTGCGTGGAAGAAATTTGAGTTAATGTGGTAATTTACCTACCTAATACTATCAGATTATAATGTATCTCGTGATATAAGTATGGATTGTAACCTACTCTTAACTATTCCACTGAGAAGTAAGAAATGGGTCAATGTAATGACATGCAACCAGGCAAAATATATAAAGACATTTAAAATTTTATTTAATACATTTTTTATTGAAAATAATTAAATAAACGATCATAACTTTTATTTCTTTCTTCTCTAATCTTATCTATCTTCGGCCAAATTCGTCCAGGTAATGTTGATTTGTGCACTTACCGACACATTTTGCGATTCATTTGTATATTATAAATTAAATGCATATAATAACAAACCTTTAGTTCAGCTGTGAACCGTTTTCTAACTGAGGAAAACCGCGACTGCGCCAACACCCCTATAACTTCCGCGTACAGATCCGCGATTATATGCACGTTCGCTGCGTTCGGGTTCGATTGGAGACTGTAAGTTAAAATTATTAATTATTATTTATAGCCAGATTTTTTTTCTCTAATAAAACAATTCAATAACGACATTGGCAAGGGCTCGACATAATATATAGCATATGAAACTAATAGATATATTAACTTAAGATCAGTTAACCAACTAAACTTCTTTTTTTATTGGAAAATCCTCATAAGATACCTATTGGCTATGTCCAACAAACCAATTAAAACCCTATTGTAATACCAAGGGTAGGTCTTTTTCAGGAGATAGACTAGGTGGGTACCCCCACATTGCCAGACATTTAAGCGCCTGAACAGTGATGTGAAAATATCACGTGTGTCTGAAGGGCACTGTAGCCAGCGAGATTACTGGGCTAATGAGTCTTAACATCTGATGACTTAAAGTGGGGAGCGTCGGTGTAGTGTTCCCGGAGTTGGGATTTATAGCAAAGTTCCGGGTAGCACTGCATTGGCTTTTGGCTGGCGTTACTCTTACCATGAGGAGTGCGTCCAGCTCGTCTCCCCTCTTCATATTATAAAAAAAATCTTATTGCAGCATTAAGATAAACAACAAACTTTACTTCCCTATAATATTAATATAGACAAAATTATCCTTTATTCAGTAATTTACATGGAACGGGTCTAAAACTATACCAGGCAAAAAAACCTTTGAACAAGTCTCATCGCTTACCCCTCCTTATAATTGAACCGCTTGAAGGCGACATTCTCTATATACTGTACTAGGTCCTCATGCCCTGGGTGAAAAGGCAACTGTTTCAGGACCTCGATCAGAGCGAGACAGAACAGAAACTCCACAGCCAAGTCCCTCCTCTCGGCGTGGAGCTCCTCACAGCTCCTTTCCACTTGTTCTGTACCGGCACCACTTCCTGACACTATGTAGATTATACTGAAAATTGCAAAAATATTCTGATTATTTTTTAGAATTCATATACATACTAGCGACCCGCCCCGGCTTCGCTCGCATGCATGTATTATAAATATAAACCTTCCTCTTGAATCACTCTATCTATTTAAAACCGCATGAGAATAGGTTGCGCAGTTTTAAAGATTTAAGCATACGTAGGAATATAGAGAAGTGACTTTTTTTTATACAATGTAGTGCTTACAGATAACAGGCTTTTGTATGTGCTTATTTTCCTTAAAAGTTCCTTATTCAGTATTTAAAATCTATAATCTTAATTTTTATTATTAGCTCTGTTATTGTTAATGACTATTGTTGATCTTGTAGAAAGTGTCAAAGAAAATCTTACTTAAAAATTTTATTCCCACTTAGTTTTTGCATAACCAAATCATTTTTTTTAAATCGCAAAGTATATAAACAGTAATACATAACCTTTTGTGTCAGGAAAACAACATTATTCTACATATTGAAGCTCAGTTTTGACGCCAAAGTGCTAAAAAGGACTATTTTTTATTAAGAACTTCGCATAAAACAAGCCAAGCAGAAATCTTGAATTTGCATAAAATTTTATTCACATAGTAGTAATGTACATTATAGTTTCTTTATAGTTAATGTGAAATTGTATATATGTGCTGCACTATTAAATATGTTTAATCAAATTTAAAAAAGAAATTGCTCTCTTCAAGGGGTTCGCTAGCAAATAATTCAACAAATCCTTTGCCTTTAGCTAATAATTGAAACACAACTTCGCATCATTCTATTATGATTACTAAAAATCGCTTTACTTATTTGCGCTCAGGTTAATGACAATAAATAATAATAATGATTGCAGAAACTTTCTTCAGGATGTTTAAAAAGATATATACCTATACTAGGTAGAGTTGAATTAAAATTTTGCTTTATTGTAAGGCTAGAGTTTAATGAAACATTTTAAATAAACAATCATAGACAATTTTTTACTGATCGTGGTTTTCCCTACCTAAACCAAGTCATTCAGTTTAATACTCGCAATCGCAATGAATATCAACAATTAAACATTTTTATGATCAGACCAGTAGTTACAGAGCCTACTTTTTTATATAGTGGGCAATGGAATCAGGCGAGACAGCTGATGGAAAGTGGTCATAGCCTCCAATGAACACACCTGGAGCTTGACAAAAGTCAAGTTGAGTGGAGTGAGTTGCTGGCCTTCGTGAAGCACTCTTGGTCGTATTGTATCGAAAATACCGCCTAAGAGAGCTGATTGATCATCAATGCAAATAAACAAATCTTTCCCCTTTGAATTCGTACTATGTACTATATATAATATTCCCCGCATTTAATACAGTTTATAAATACGCAAAGCAGCAAAATAACAACAAATAAGGTCCAATTGCAATGCCAATGATTTGACTTAAATATTAAAAAACATTTTAGCAGGCTAATATAATCTTATACTTAATTTTTAATGTTAATGTTTACACTCAAAAAAATGTACACCAAAAACATTGTCTGATAATAAAAAAAAACAAATAAATTAACGAGAAACAATCAACACTGCGCATTTATAGCTTATAATATATTACTAGCTGACCCGTGCCCACTTTGTTGGCGATAATGTTAATAAGCCTTTTTTATTTTTGTAACTTAAATATAAAAGTTAGACATATGCTGTCGTTGACTTTTTTGTAGGCATTTTCAAGCTCAAAAATATATCTTTCATAGTTAAGGCAGCTTTCGTTAGAAATGCTTTCATTCGACCGTTTTCTGATTCACTTTGCAAAACGGACTACCACGTAAAAGCCTTTTTTATTTTTCGGTTTTTTATTTAATCTATGACACTCAGCAATAATGTGGCTTTTTATTGGTGAAAGAATTTTTAAAAACGATTCAGTAGATCCCAAGATTACCCCTTACAATTTAACAAATATACAAACTTTACTTCTTTATAATATTAGTATAGATTATATTTTCTGTCCTACATACCTTTTATTTCTTAAATCTTGTTGAGGTTTCTTGGCCTGCTCACTGAGTTGTGGAGAATCAGCCATCTGCCGTTCCAACCAGCCGAAGAGAGCTCTCAGTAATGATGGTAGGCAGTGTTCAGCGACTGTCCCAAATGCTGAGAGAATCTGATCTAGTTGAGGATCTTCTCCCCGTTGAAGTGTCTTGTTCAGAGGTTTCTCCTGTAAATGTTTGAAGCTGGTTTTATTTATTGGAGTTTTTTTATTACATGGTAATTTTAAAAGGCTTGATAAAGTGTATTATCATTCTTATGATCATCGTAAAGATCTCTTGATCTTTATGATGACCACATCCACTCCATCAAAAGTAAAACGCATATGAGGAATTAAGATTAAATCTATATATATAAAAGAAAGTCGTGTTAGTTACTCCATTTATAACTCGATAACGGCTCAACTGAATTGGCTGAAAATTGGTGGGGATGTAGCTTAGAACCAGAAGAAGGACATAGGATACTTTGTATAGGGGTATAATTTTTTTATGACAGTAAACGCGGACAGAGTCGCGAGCAATAGCTAGTATATAATATTACTGTAATTGGAAATGTTGCTGTTCTATATACACATATAGTGTAGTACTTTTGAATTTGAACAATTATGCTTTTTCCAATACCATTTGAAATTTTATGAGTCACACTTTTGTTTGTAACATTTAATTTAAAAATAAATTAAGGTAAAAAAATCTTTAAAAACAAGCTTTTATTTGATTGCGCTAAAAAGAAAAAAAATAAACTTTTGCACTATAACTTTACTGTCAACTTATAACATTTCAAATTCAACATATTTGACACAATTTATATGTTTTAAAAGCTTGTCGCGAGATTTAAGTACCTACTCGTAATTTTAAAAGCAAGTTTTAAAATACCTGCCTATTAAAAATTTTAAACTAAGAAAGTAAATACGAGTACTTAAATCTCGCGACAAGCTTTTAAAACATATAAATTGTGTCAAATATGTTGAATTTGAAATGTTATAAGTTGACAGTAAAGTTATAGTGTAAAAGTTTATTTTTTTCTTTTTAGCGCATTTAAATAAAAGCTTGTTTTTAAAGATTTTTTTACCTTAATTTATTTTATACTTTTTAGTTTTCACCTTGTAAGTTCCTAAGTCTGTTCATCTCATTCAACGCATCATTATTGCAAGGTCGTTTGCCAGTTACCATCTAGTGGTTACCATCTAGCTCCAAAGTACTCATCTAGGCGAATCAAACGAGCCCAAACTCGATGGGGTTGTGTCGTTTACGTACTGAGTTCCTTTGGCTGTCTTCCGGCTCCATCATCAGACCCTGGTTACCATCTAGCATCTAAGTACTCATCTAGGCGAATCAAACGAGCCCAAACTCGATTTGGTTGTGTCGTTTAAGTACTGAGTTCCTTTGGCTGTCTTCCGGCTCCATCATCAGACCTTGGTTACTATCTAGCACCAAAGTACTCATCTAGTCGAATGAAATGAGCCCAAACTCGATGTGGTTATGTTATTTAATTACTGAGTTGCTATGGCTATCTTCCGACTTCATCATCAGATCAGCTCCATGTCATAATAATATTGCATTGTCATCGGATATACACGTGCATGCAAAATTTCAGCTCAATCGGTTGAGGGCAAGTGCCTTAAAATTGAGTTATAAAATTCCACCCGAACACACAAACATACATACATACATACATACATACATACATTGCAAGTTAAATAAAAGCTTGTAAAAAAATATGTTCTATACAAGCTTAGTAAGAGAACAGTGTGTCAAAATAAATAGCAAGATAACAGAAAAAAGACATTGATTGTTACCAAAAAATAATCACTTACCAGTGGTTCTGCCATAACGGCTTCCATCTTCCTCTCCGCTTGGACCGTGAACTCGGTGAATAGTAGTCTCATAACAAACTCCCCGGGCCGGAGGTCGGAGTCTGACGGCGCCAGCGTCGGCCCTTTGTATTGCCCCCATGGTAACATTGAACCTGAAGGGGATTTCATTTTGTATTAATTAATATAGGAGATTATCATATAGATTTCTTAGGTACCACCTATATACGAATACGATACGAAAATTACTTAATTTTTAGTAGAATCCTGTGTTGGTAATTAATTTTCCATTAAAGGGCCTTATTAAATTGTTTTTATATATTAATTGTATCAGCATACACTTATGTTGTAATAGTTTATAAAATGTTTTAAAATATTTGTCCCAAGTTAAAGGTAATATATTTTAGACGTAAAAGCCTAACAAGGTAAAATAAAGATTATAATTCTATGGGATACTTTTGGATTTTCAACTTACCTCTTGAAGATATATAGGAAGCTATGCTGCTCCCGATGTTGCGTATGTCAATAGATGGTGCTAAGGTTTTATCTTGCGAGTGGAACTCTGTTGTGATGTCGTTAGAAGCGTGGCCATCCACTACGTCATGTCTCTGTTCTGATAGAACACTCCCTTCAGACTCCGCCTCACTGGACACCATGGACGAGGGCGCTTCCTCTGTCCCTGAAGCTATTTAATGCTTTATTATCATTCTAATATTGACAATTTAAAACTTTTCACCCTTGAACAAGGTAATCTTAAAGGTGGATAGACAGTTATGTATATCCAAATATATTAAGTATACCTATATCTGAAAAACTGCTTATACATAAAACAAATATTTGGTTTGTAAAAGTGAAACAAGGCTATTTTAGTGGCGCTAATGATAACTAATGCAAATGTGAACTTGCAATAACAAAACTCAAATTACATGGTGTGTGTGTGTGTGTGGTAACATCAGGCGGATGACAACAAACATACTAACCTGAAACATCCTCAGGATGGCCGTCTGATGGAATGGTACTTAACGAATCTGATTCTTCGGATGTCATCATATTGAATGATTATTATTGATGTTTGAAACTATGTTTAAAATTTATATTAATAATGCTGCAACGAAAAAGAAAATGTGTCACATGTATTAGCATTGAAAATTGTAAACAAATGTTACAGGTGATTCGGAAGCATATGAATAAATAAGCATGTAAAAAATCTGGTGTAAGTTACAGAATGAGGAACTACGAGTTGTGTCTGAACATGGGACAAACCTCTGTTAGCATTACTCGATGTTATCCAGTTACGCATTGTGGACCCTGCAAAAAATCATTAAGATACATGTATTTATTGATTAACAACTTGTCTTTTTGTCTTTTAATATTCCTTTATATAATTATTAACTTTTATTATTATACATACTTCTTAAAACAAAATATCAAAGGCACTTTGCACTTGCAAATACGATTTATTATATTTTCCTTGCATTTAAAACATAGATGTAATCTTCTTTAAAACAACATAATAAATAGACACAGAACATTAATTGACTAATTCTTTAGGTATAGTAAACCAAAACCTGTAACCAATTTATTCTAATCATTTGAACATGCATAATGTTGAGAGTAGTCAGATAGTGTTTGATAAAGTTATAAAGGGTTGGAGCCGGTGACTGACTGCAAGTATCTTCAATTTAATAGCAATTGTTGTATTTACAATTTTCATCTTATTGTGTTTAATACATACTTTGTAAATTATATTAATGTGTACGTACTTAGTCAGTTTATCATAAGTTATATATAATTAGTATAATTCTAATTCATATACGGTAAAATAATTAATCAAACAAAGTTGTGTTAAATTACCATGGCTTAAGAAAATTGCCCCAACAACAGAAAAATTTGATAAGTAATTATGCACCTAAAATACAACATTTTAACAGTTCAACCACATTTAATTATACCTTTTTACCTTTAAACAATTAGATTTAATTTTTTTTAGTTTCTTACACAAAGTAATTATTAAGTTTAGTTTTAAAAACTCAATAAAATACTATAATATGCTTTATAAGAATCATAATATAAGCTAAGTTCTAATTGACAACAATACTCTCACACAAAATGACTCATTATTGTTTAGTTACCTATATATTTTTCAATAACACAATTTTTATGATTAATTAAATGTTTATAGCCCCTTTTTGTGACTCATTCATTGTGCAAAACAATATTTATTATTACAAATCAGGTATTTCGAAATCTATGAATCAACAATTATACTAAGTGTATGTCTTGGTTTAAAAGCGTTTGTAATTGTTTCAATTTTTTCGTTTCAAGTTAAATTTATCGATTATTAATTTGCAAATGATTGATTTGTTTTTATAAAACACTTAAACTATAAACTTACTCTTTTATATACTGATTTCATTCAAACGTAGAACAAAAACTAAAATATCGATTGTTATTTAGCGCAAATACTCACAAAACTCTTAAAGGGGGACAAAAACGTTATCGCAATTACTGGGAATATAAGCTGGATGCAGTCGGTAAGAAAATTATATATTTGAAATTATGTACCTACACTTTCCCGCTACAGCAATACACTAAAAACACATCCATTATGAGCATACTGATCAAATTAGTTAAAATAAAACTAAAAATAGCAAAACACTTTAGTTTTAAAATTTCACAATCACGCAGACAATAGACAAATCGGTAGTTTCGAACAAGTTAGATTTTTATTTTTGACCCTTTTGACAAATTGGATTAAGCGCTACAATGACATTTGTGATTTTTGTGCACAGCTGCTATAATTTGTACCATAGATAAAACTCTGCAAAAGGTAGTTCCGTTGTTGCTAAAATATGGCGCTAGTGTGCATATTGCTCTTGGTCTATTTATTTTTTAACTGCTGTGTTGTGATATTTATTGTTCAGAACAATAATTGTAGTTTTGAATATAAATTTGTAGTAAACTGATGCATAGATTTCTAGCCTTTTGATATGACCATAGCATATTAATTACATTTTACACAAATAAGTATACTCTAAGCTGACATTGCAGCTTTGAGCTTTCCTTAGTTTAAAATTGTATTGAACTCTAGTTTCTAAGTATGAATTATAATTAGATAATATTATCCCTAAACAGTGTGTGATTTACACAATATTGTGTTTAGACAGCATAATAATAGGCTACGTATTCAAATTTCAAGGTTATAACGTATACCTACAATTAAATACAAACACAGTTGCGTTAACAATCTTTATTAGAATTATACTTTACACAACAAAACAAAATTTACAAAATGCATAACATTGGAGCACACTTGAAGTGCAGTTAAATAATTTATTATATAATATTATGGTTACAACTAGATAACATTAGTTTCAATATATTATTATTACCTACGACGTTTGGTAAAAATTTTAAAAGTGAGATTTTCGAAATTAATCTTCATTTAACTGTTTATAGTTTTTTTACCGATCTGAATATTTTTATTTAAACTTAAATTTATTTGTGAAAATACAACAACGACATCAGACGCTCTAAAGTAACAGGAAGATTAACACGGTTTTAAATCGTGTAAAGGACCGAAGAACTGATCAAATCTAATAAAAAGTAAGTAGGTACGCCATAATCAAACGCACATTAAAAAATATATAAATGGCGATACACTTAAAATCTACAGTTTTAAAACTACAGTTTAAAGTCGTACTGGAAAGTTAGGTTTTGTTGAAATGCTTCATTACATCGTTTAATAATGAATTATTATATCAACCAATCGCTTGTACGAAAGCTAGAGTTTAGAAACATATGTATTTATTGTGGTATATCGGGTGGGTTGAAAAATTCCCAGTGATGATGGTGTACCGTCCTGCTATCGCTTAATCCGAACATAATTAAGCCGGCAACCAACACAATGCAAATTACCATGGCCATTTGAACATCTCTTTTATCTTGTACGCCGCTTACGTAGGTTATAAAAGAATTGAACACGTTTCTGATTGCCCTGCTTATGGAGTTGTGGCAAACTCGAATAAATTGGGCGCCTGCTTCTTTTATTGATGGCTCCGGAGTCCTAACCGGTACCGGCATTCGTCGAGGTGAAGGTCTCGGTCTGGCTTCGTCTGAGCTAGACTCGCTGAGAGCAGCAGCAGGTTTTCGCTTCGCTCTTCGCGCTGGAGGTGCAGGTGTTGCGAAATGCTCTTGATGCTCGCTATATGAAGGATCCCTAACATTTCGGGGAAAATAAAGTGATGGCTGTGCCATATCCTGCAGGAAGGAATACATGAGTGGGGTCAAATCAGGAGGGGGTGGTCTTTGTGGTGGTATACTTTCTTCTACTTGTGCTGGTGGTGCTGTAGGTGGTGCCGGAGGCGGCTGCGACAGTGGTTGTATTGCTGAAGGTTCACTAATATCAATCACCATACTTATTTCTTCTTTAACTTCGCTTTGAGAAGCGTCTGTTTGGGTTTCTTCTTCCTTATTATCGGGCTTAGGCAAAGTAATTACCTCTTGTGGTATGACCGGAACTGGTTGCGGGGCACTAGCGGTTGATATCTCTGCAAATTTTTTAGCTATTTCATCAATGACGGTTTGTGAGAATTCAATACCACTGACTGATATATGACCCGACTTGGAGTCTAATTCATTTACATGCAAAGTCATTCCTTCGATATCTGATACTAAAATTTTACTCGCTTGAAGCTCACACACATTCAGCTTACCCACATCTAAATCTTTAACTTGCAATCGCTGCGTTACCAGATTATCTAATTGAATATCTCGACTGGTATCAGCAGAAACTCTTTCTAGAGCTTGCTCACTTATTGGAGTAGCTTTAGGTTGAGATTTTCCGGCAATAGACCTTGATTTAGGTAATGGTGGTACTTCTGGAATTTGATCTTCATCTACATCTATTGGTTGCACGGTTAGAGAAGCTTCTGTTAACATCACATCGCGCTCATTAATTCGAGTGGGACTTGAGACGCGCTTTTCTACCAAAATTACGGTTGGTGAAGTGCGACCAATTCCACTTGGTTTCGATAAATCAAATATTTTAGGGTCAGAAAGTCTTAACGACTTTTCAGATCTTGAAGTTGGTCTCGTGCCATGCCCATCTGTTTTGTCTGACGCTTTTCCTATTATAGAATCTTCATTAACGAGATCTCTGAGTGAACTTGACATAGATATATTTAAATTTTCATCTAATTCGAAATCTACATCTTCAGGTAACGGATCTGTTTGAGTAGAAACTTCGATCTCTTCTACAACGTTGCTTGGAAATTCACTTGATACATAAGGAGATGATTTCAAAAGTGCAGCTGGCTCAATTTCTTGGCTTCCATCGGTATCATCCATGGACGTTTTCTTTTTTTTAGGACCTCTTGGTGGACGTGGTGGCGGCGGTAACGGTCTATCTTTCATCTTACTCAATATCTCGCCTGACTTTAAGTCTTTATGGGGATCTTCTTGTAGTTCATCAATTTCAACATATTGGGTGAAATCACCACTAATAGACCGCTTTGCAAAACTGTCAAGGGTCATAAGGCTGGCTGATGACTTTTTTCTTGGGGGTGGGTCGGGAGCGATAGGTTTGCCTCCCCCGACGGTGTAATATTTACGTTCTGAGCTATCGCTTTTCCTGCGACGCGCTGGTGGCGTTTTGCTCTTCGATTTCCTCGCAGTTTTGGAAGGAGTGCTGGAACCTTTGTCGACAGTTGCATATCCAGGGCTTTCGTGTCGACTTGTTCTTTCGATAGAGATATCGTCTGCAGGTGGAAGGTTGGTGTCAAGGGTGAGGGATTCGGCGCCCCGTGATGTTCTGTCGTCGTCATATAGAGAGGGCTCTCGTGAGCTTCTGGAGCGAGTTCGTTTTGGCGGTGCAGGACTGGGATCAGTGATGGTCTCACCTTGTGGGATTGTATATTCATGTTCGGTGCGATACACGATAATCTGAAAAATTTAGATATTAATTTTATTCAATTGAAGATGAATATATATTTCTTACTTTTATTTTAAAAACAGGAGGAAATAATTCATATTGTAAAGACTTGAGAAATTACAGTGTGTTTATTATAATATTTAGTGGTAAAAACTTCATAAGTAAATATACGTAATAGGCTTTATTAAAATCATTTGTAGTAATTAAATTTAATTTAGTCTTTTAATATTATTAAAAAAATTTAAAAATAATTATGCAAACAAAGAAATATAACTATGCCAACATTGAACATAATTAAAAAATATCAAAATAAAAGAAATATTCAGTGAGTCGGTTAATCTAGGTCAGCAAACGGCCAGGCTTCCTAAAATATATTTCTCATTACCTACATCTAAAAGTATAGAACGCTGGATAATTGCCAGTAACATTCAGTCGAAATGAATTCATTTTCGTCAGTGGAAATCGGTTATTACTGATAATAAGTATTTATTTCGGTTAATGGAAAGCAGATAACGACAGACAATATTTATTATCTGGAATGTAAAGTACTCTACTCACTTTCTGATCAAAAAGTTACCAAGAAGGGTTTTTTTAAAAAAGAAAGTTATAATCCTGGTTAATATGAAAGCGAAAGTATGTCAAGATAATTAATTATTAATCTGAAACTAAAATTGAACGGATTTAGTTTAAGTTGACGGCGGTGACGTAAAGCGACAGAAATGGAAATTACGCGGTTAAACTGCTGGTGAATCCATAAAGGAAAATCTGTTAATATCATAATTAGTTGTATAAAGCAAATCTTAAATAAATATAAACACAACCAAACGAAAGCAACAAAACATCTGTCAAAGATTTTATGCTGTGATCCACAAAAAAGACGGAGTATTTTAAGCGTTACCTTAACCTAGATATAGTTTATGTTCTTGTTATATATTCTGAGCTCTGCCTAACATTTTTAAGATAGCATATTATACTGTAACACTAGCCGTACAAGTAGCCATTTATTCATATATTTATATTTCATTAACTCTCACAAACTCACACTCTGAAAAATCGCATTCAAAATATTGATAAGAGATAGAGTTTTATTTTTAATAAGTCCTTTTTAAAAACGGAGAAAGTAACTTTCTTATGAACTATTTTAACTCGCTTCATATTTACTGTAAAAAATACTTACATCTTCGTTTCGTTCTTCTACGTCCTTTAAATTTTCACTTGTAGTTAATCCGTTGAAATCAGTCAAAGATGAATGTTGCAAGTCTCGTTTACCAAACTTTTTCTTCCTCTTTGGTGGCATGGGGAGCGTTTGTGACTGAATAATTTGTGGCGGATATTCAAAAACTTCATCATTAGCATATTCGTGTATGGAACGTAAATCAGATGAATATTCGACAAAATTGCATCCAGCTTCCTTTTGACCATCTTCAGGAACCTCATTCATTATTTGATTATCTAGCTGGTCTTCTGATAAACCTAAATCAATTTCGCTGAATTGCATGCTCGCTGTTACACTGTCATCTATATATTTGATAGATTCAGTTTCTTTCTTCTTTCGCTTGGCTCTGGACGGTCGAACAGGTGGAAACGTATAGTAACCATCGTCTTGGTCTTCTGTCGAGTACTTCATGTTTTCATTATCATCGATCAGGTCATTATCCATATCCATGTCGTTGGAATATACTACATGTTGGGTATCTTTTGTATCACCTCCCATATTAGCTAAAGCATTTGTACCAATCTGAAACGCTTGTCGTATTTCGTCGCTTAAATATTCTCTTACTTGAATATTTTCCCGAGATATACCTCTCGGTCGAACAAAAAATTCGTCATTGTTTATTTCGTTAATGTGCGTGTACTCTTGGTTTGTCGGTGAAAGTGCGGACATAGAAGGTGAATTGGAGTTTTCTTTATAATTGTCTTCATCGGGTTCTGATGGAGTTTTATCAAAGCCATAAGGAACTTCGAAGTGCTTTTCCACTTCGTTACGGTTATTGTCCTCAGTATCAATATAACCATACTCTCGTGGTTGTTCCGATTGATCCGGCTGATAAGCTGATTCTTCACCTGTCTTTTTTACACGAGTAAAAGTAAACGTGGGCGGGGGAGTGTCATCTCTACTTAATGTTGGAGAAGATGAAGTTTTTGGTAGTGGAGTTTTTTTCTTCTTCGAGAATAGCCTAGGGTATGTTTTAGCTTCAAATTCAACGGTTGCTGTATTTGGTAAATCTGAACTGGATTCGGTCACTTCCTGTTCTAACTTTTGATCTTTCTTCCTGCCCAGACTAGGAAAATTGATTTTAGGCCGGTCCGGCATTTTAAATTTAGGGAAATCTGGCATCTTAGGTCTTTCGGGTAAAGAAAATTTTCTACGATCGCCCAATGAAAGTTTCGATTTTAAATTGAAATTTTTTATTTTCGCTTTTTCAGGAATAGTGAATTTACTTTTGTCCGGAAAGTTGAACTTGGGTCTATCGGGCATTTTAAACTTAGGCCGATCGGGCATCTTAAAATTATTTATTTTTGTTTTTAACTTTCCAGCTTGTGTCTTAAGCTTCCCCGTACCATCTTTGAAGCGTTGCTGTAATTTACTGTCTACTTTTTCTTCATTTTTGGTTCGGCTATCTCGTTTTAATGGTAAGTTTTCTAAAGCCGATGAATCTACTTGACTAGTACTCACTTCACATTCGGTTCTCGAAATACTTGAAGGTGTGTTGACGAAGAATCGATCTTCAATATCTTTTTGTATTGCCTCAGCACTTAGGACATTTTCACTCTTTTCTTCTTTTAAGTTTTCTTTATCGTCAATGTTTTCTTCTTCATCAGAGGTGTGTTGTAAGTATTTTCTTTCCAGCGAAGTAGTGCTTGACAATTCATCGTCAGTTTTAACCATTGTCGGTTTTTCATCTATGCTTGGGGCTGTGTAAATAATATTCGGTGGTGGTTTTTCGATAATTTCATATTCGTGATCACTGAAAAATATACATACTGGTAAGAATTAAATTTGTTAAATATATAAAAAATAAATAAACAACACATTCGCATAAAAATACAATAAAATAACAATCGCAGTGTCGTATATTAAAGAAAATCGCATAAAATATTGAAAGTGTCGTTGTGTCAAAGAAAATTATATTTAAACCGCACGCACACAAACACGCCCCACGTATCATAATTAGGACAACTGCCGGCGCTCGTTTTAGCCGCAGCGGTCGCCGGGCAAAATACGTTTAAGTGCTTAACATTTATTTTGCAAGTCGTAATTCTTGACATAAAATATACTATCTTGATATTCAGATATTTAGATATCACGTACGTGGGCTTACCTCAAATTTGATATTATATTACTGGCTCGCGAAGTCGGTCTAGTGCCCACTGGATTCACGCGTTCGGGTAAAAGTGAAACTGATTGAAAAAATTGGCAAGCGCAACGTACTTCCGGCGTATACAACTGAACACTCCCTTCTCGCGTCGGTCTCACAGGCTTCTCTAGAGGGGTTCCACCTTCTGATGTCCATCGACGCAGACTACTCATTACTATTAGATCTTATACCCCGCCCATATTTTAGATAACATAAACACAAAAATTGATTTTGTTCCTACCGAGTCCCAGACAATACATAATTGTAAGGCGTGTTTGTGAAAGCGGGGTCGTTAAGGGACTAATCACAGCGTAAAAGCAACCGCGAGCACTGATCGCTGATGACAATTTTAAGAGCATACCTACTGTGCAGGAAGACATTTCGGACAGAGCTATATTTATCAGGCCAAAAAGCTGGCGCGTTCGATTTGTATGTGTTAAACTCAAATGTTATATCACAATTGCGTGTACATGACAAAAGTAAAAATCATTGCTTAACTAAAAAATTCGCACACAAGACAAACATTTTTATAAATTACCTGTTCGGTTTAGACCAGTCACTGTCTGGAAATTCGTCTTTTCTTTTTCGTTCTATTTCTCGTGGACTGGGACTTGGAGAGACTTCTATCGGTACTGTGGAAGGGTGTTCAAAATCGTAGGCGGTATCGTCATCAGTAATTTCGGTTATGGTGACGGAACATTTTTTATCAGAATTATTTTTTCCTTTTTCCTGTTGTTCACCGGAATCACTGCCTTCTGATATTGTAACATTGTCGTCGACCTCCATCTTTTTATGTAATTTTTCCATTATGTGTTCATCATTTTTGAGAGACGAAGAATCTTCAGCTATTAAGCTTGGATCATACGATGCGATCGACTTTTTCTCTGCTGCGTTATCATCGATTTTTCTTTCATCAACAAATGCAGTTTGGGCGCTAGGACTTGTATATACAATATTTTCGTTTTCCTGGCTCTTCGATTCATCTATGTCTTCATAAATGTGTTCTTTTTTCTTTCTAGGGGGAGGGGTATCTGTACTTATAGTTTTGCTAACTTCATCAGAATCACCAAGTTTTATCGCACTAAACTTTTGTCGTCGAACTGCGCTCGGAGAATTTTTTAACTGGCGAATTTCTTGAATCTCTTCATTCTTCTTTCTTTTCATTGAGGGTGATTTATCATTATCACTGCGATCCAATTTGTGTAATGTTTTGTCTGCCAAATGTTTTATTTTATTTACTAAAGGATGACAACATTTTGTTTTTTCGCGGGTTTCGGTAACGCCAATGTATTGTTGTTGTTCGGGCGCACGTCGTTTTAATATACTTTTTGGAGAGATACTCTTCGGGACTTGAACAGGAGTGGCTAAATGTAAGGGAGGAGGAGGTACCTTACTTTGTATATCATCTTCAGAGTCCAGTGATATTTCCTTAGAGAAACTCGGAATGTGGACTCCCTCGTCCTTTCCTTCCTCGTCATGTTTCCTACTACTTCCAGGGGATGAATCAAGGTTCAGGATCACTTGTACATCCCTGTCGACAGGAGAGTGTGTCCGGGACTTTGAGAATTCACGAGACATGCTTCTTCTTGGAGTTGTCGATCTAATAATGTCTTCTGCAGTAATTTCACCTTCGATCGGTGCTTTCAAAATATGAGTCCAAGGGTAACCGCCGGCCTCACGAGCTCTTCTCAAATCCTCCCATTGATAAGTTTTTATTGGTAATGGTGGTGCACTTTTCTCTTCATCTGGTGACAATTCAGATTCCATGTGTTTGATTAAACTATATAATTTATACTTAAAGTTAATTAGCTCTCATTTGTGTCGGATAACGTCCACAGTTTCCTTTTCAATATTATCTAATAGAATCCTGTTTTCACACGGACCCAGCGAAGCTCCCACCGTTTAACCAACAACACGACATTTCGTTTCAATCAGAGTATCTGCTACTAAACATATTATTGTGCTTGCGTGGGTTTGTGTGAAAATAGGTATGAATAACGTGTGTATCGCCGTTGAAGAGATATTTTTGATCAGTATCACGGATTTACCTTGAGGAGTGCGTACTGAAATTAACACGTCTTCAGCTTACCATTACATACGTTTATTGTTTATTAAAAATCACTTCACTTTTATATTGAATGCGATTTGTGATCGGCATAATACCTGCGTTCAACTGGCAAAGTTCTTCTGCGACCGAGCGAGCGTTCTAAATATACATTTGAGCATGAATTTATTTTTGGTGAAGATTTCGCGTCATCACTAGACATAAGGCGGTCAATGTTTTTTATTGAAAGCGAAAGAAAGAATTAAAAGCAACGCCGGGTTATAATAATGATTAAAATGAATCGATCGTTGTAAAGTAAATGAGATCTGGCGACTCACCTGTTTTGAATGATGTCCAGTGTAGCTATTTGCAGAGCGCGCCTACCGTGACAAAAGCGTGATATTATAATTTAAAAACCTTGGCCGTTCATACGTAACAGTACCAGCCAATACACTTAGCGTCAACTCGGTTATTTATTTACTAATTACTACCGCTTTATGACACAAATTGCAAAATAAATACAATATAATATAGTTTAAAATAATAGATGTTGAGCGTAAGATTTATTTTTCCTTCTTTTTTGTAATAAGGTATATAATTTTTCCTTTCATGCTTTAATAAGTGGCATGAACATGAATCATGCAAACTAAAACTTTACCTATAAGTACTTAAAAATATTGAAATATCTAATAGAGTATATCAGTTACATGTGAATCCGTATGCTGTCTTATACGTATTCAAAAATTTGAATATTTTTTTTAAATAGTTTGATTTTAAATTTATAATAAAATAAAATTGTAATAGACAAACATATTTAGGTAAATAAACATGCAAGTATAGTAAGAATATTTCAGATTTTTATAAAACAATCAACCTTAACTTCTTTCATAAAATATGTCTTGTATAATTTTATAGTTATATTTTGTATAAAAACTTCGTCCCACAGTGAACAGACAGGCTGATGTGTATATATTATGTATGTATTAGACCGTATTCCTCCTTATAAGCGGGAAAACAAAGAGGAGATTGAATTAAATAACAAAATTTTGAAGCATAAACATTTAATGCGCAAAATCTACATCAACTGTAATGTAAATATAAACCTGGATTCAACCTTATATCTATTATATTTTCATGCCAAATTAATAGTATAGAAAATTAATTATATAGAAGAACACTTTTCAATATTAAATAATAGTTACTTTTAGATTAGTTGAACTATAACACTAGGAAGATATTCGAAGTATGGGTCGTATTGATTCCTAACGTCTAAAACTACGATAACAAGCATTCTACTTTATATAGAATTCATAATTATAGAAGAATTATAAAATTATACTTATCTATAGACGAAAAAGCTTAAATTTAACATCAATATAATCTCTATTCTAAGCTAAAATTGATGAAGAAAAGCAAAAGTACTGTATATCTATACTTTTATTTATTAATGGACGATTATATAGATATCATATATATTATGTTCTCTTATAAATACGATTCGCCGAGGAATTTGTTAATTAATGGATGGTTATATGACAGTGTTAATTGAAGACTTTGAGTATAAATATTATAAATAGGTAGCTTAACCGATATTCAATAAAGATAGGTTGTCAATAAATACTAGAAAATCGAACACAAAAAAATTTTTATATATCTAAAGTTTTGCTTATTTCAAAATGGCTGTTAGTCCGCGGTTTACTGCGTGTTTAAATACTGAATGTCATGGAACCTCCTTAAAGCATGACACGTTTCGCCGGATCAAAAAGGACTTCATATCAATGTACAGCGTATTAATTAGTACCTGCATGTAAGAAATCAAAGTAAACAATCGCTCTGAACCGTCTTGAAGGAAGCACAAACAAACATACTTTCTTTACTTCCAGTATTATAATATGTTATAAAGTTATAAAATTGTATTAAGCCGAAACGTATATATTATAATTGTGTTTATTAGATTTAACAATTTAATAGCTATACAGGTTATTTAAAAATATACTAGCTCGTTTTCAAATCATAAGTCCCATTTAATAATAGGCCACTGAGTGTTAATAAAAATAGCTAATTATTGTCATCCTTTTTTGATGTTGGTTCGATTTTTATAATAAAAATAAATGTAGATCATTAAAGATTACATCAATTTCTACATTATTGTGAAAAAATGGCGATTGCGCACCTTTTTGTTCGTTATGAGTCTTGAAAAAATATTTTTTGCAAGGCTTTTATAATTTTCAATCAAAAAACTTAAGAAGAGGCTCTATGGTAAGTTGCCGTCCCAATAAACGGGAAAATATTTCAACTTAAAAAAATCTATTTCTATATTTATTACGTCACCAAAGGATTGACTGAACTGTCATATGTCACTATGACGTTTGGTAGCTCTTAAAACGTCACCCGCTAGCACGATTTTTTTGGTCTTCACCAAGAATAGAATAGAATATTTTTTTGGTCAATTCAAGCAATCGCAACTTTAAAAAACTAATTTCTTTTGAAGAAATGGTAAGCAGTTACGTATATAAGTTTTTGAATAGGTCTCTGAAAAATTCAATTTGTAATTTTAAAAATATGTCAAATAGCCTATTACAGGACTTATAATTATAAAGCCGCTCGTATTTTATAAATTCCCTGTTAAATTCATTCATCCTTCCTTATATTGTAAATTAATATTAAAAACTTTAACTGTTAAACCCCACGACGCCTACCTAAAAACTATAGCAATATTGTAGTTCTTATAAAATATTTTTTTTAATATAACAGATATAATTATAAAAATATTTGAGCTAGGTTAATTATTATGATTACTCAGTGCATGACGTATAAATGTACAAGTATCGATAATATTCTGAGTAACAAGACTTTATACAATTCAATATTAAAGTATTATTTTTAATAAAATACATTCCTAAAGGTATAATTTATTATTAATAATTAATTGCATCGCCAGGCGGATGTTATGTCGTTATGGTATTGAAATCCATGACGATGCGCTCCCTCTAGTGTTAAAAGCTAACACTACAATCGCAAAACATTGTTATCAAATAGCAGTCAACAGATGGCGCTGTCACCAATAATCTCATGAAGTGATTAATTAATTGTGGGCGCCCAACGAACCCCTCAGCGTTTGCCCTATTCTCTTGGTCCAGGACCAGGTCCAGAAACGTCCGAAAAGTGATTTCTGACCTAAAATCAAACACCATTATAGATATATTTACTCTATGAAATACTAAATGAAATGTACTTCATATTGATTGGGTAAAAATGCTTTAAATTTTATAATATTGTAAAGTAAACGACTAACACGGGGGACAGCGCTTGTACGCAACACTATTATTGTAATTGCAACCTTATTTTCTACTGTATCGTTACATAATATTAATATTGTGATTAATATTGTATAGATAAACCTCACCCCTAAATGTTCGGCAATTTTAAAAACGGTGGAGACAAGTGACGAATGTGCCAGCAACTCTTCAGGCAATGGAGGCGTCGAGCGAACTATCTGAGCCCTAGACCTGAAGTTCCTGTTCATCCTCAAAGAACATTCACAGAACAGGTACCGTAATATTATTGTGCGCAAGAACTCGTCACCCATAAATGCGAAGAAATTCATGTCTGAAACATAATTGTATTGGTGTATATCATCTTTTTTTATACTGAGATAAGAGAGATCATTCATCCGGGTTCCAAAGAGGAGCTAATGTTTATGAAGTAATGATTATAAGTATAATATATAAGTGTGAAATCATACCAATTCGTATCCGTGTTATCAATTGTATACTCTGGAATAGAAAGTCGAGCACCAGAGGTTCGCAGACGTCCAATAAACCTTCCTCTATCGTATAGAGCTCGCAAGACGCACATATTCCCATCAACGGATTATTTAAGAATAACGTCAATAAGTTGCCTTGGTGACTGCGCTCTGGAAGAAATATACTGAGGTTTAAAGAGTTCTGTAAAATGTTGACAAAATTATGTTTGTGGTTTCTAGTAAGGATATAAATAAGCTTACCAGCTAAGCTTGGTGGTAGCTCTTGCGCGGACAATAACATGACGAGAGGTTGATTGAAATGCCGCGGTATACTCTGCATCAAGCTTGAACAGTTGGATTCCACTATAATGAACAGAGGGCGCCGTGTATACGGAAATAAGTCGCCAGGATAAAGGAGGTACAGATCCTTCGCTCTTCTTTCTCGTTCCCTATCCCTTTCTCGATCTCTTTCACGATCTCTTTCACGATCTCTTTCCCGATCTCTTTCCCGATCTCTTTCACGATCTCTTTCCCGATCCCTTTCTCTTTCCCTCTCAGGCTGACCACTTCTAGGCTCTCTAGAGTCACGGGAGTCTCTGGATTCTCGAGGCGCTTCCATCTTACCAGATGTTATGAAACCACCGCCTTCGTATCCAGCTATTAATGAAATAAACTGGTGATTTATTGGTTGAAAATATAGAAATTACAATTGAATGAAAACTTCACTTACAAACACTGTTTGATATAGAAATATGTATAATAATACTTACTGAAATTTTCAGCGTTTCGAGCATTCGAAGGAATATAACCATCCGCCGAAAGATAGAGGAGTATAGCGCCGTTTGGAGGTAATTCATTGCAACTACTGGCCAAGTAAACTAGAAACTGGAGAGCTGTCGGCTTAAACAGAAGATACTTGTGAGGATTGTCTCGTCGAAAACTATCACCCACAACGTATCCTGGAACAAAAGACTCGGTCTATGCTATGTGCGCAAAGTTTGCCAATAAAGAGGAAAGAGGATAATGTTTTATAGAAACTCGCTATTGCATGTTAGGTCACGGAACTTGAAACTTTAAGAGTAAAAATTCGCAAAGTATTCTGTATTCGCATCAGCTGGTATTCTCACCTCTTTGGGTGGAATGCGGTGCTAGAGGAGGTCCATGTGGTGGAATATCCTCGTTCAATATTTGTGGCGCTGGGCCGATCGGTTCCTTTTCCAGTACTTGTAGAATTCTGTACATGTCTATCGTGAGCTCTGAAAACTTAGCTTGCTGCGTACTGCTGCCGACTATGATGACATCTTGCAATGAGAGATACATATGCGGTCCTCTTTCGATGTACGGTGTATGGTCTGGATGTATTCTACAGAAAAGTAAAGATTTATTTCGTGAAATAGTTTTTTGGGTTATAACATTTTCAACGATAAAATGTTCTAACTATACTTACCTATTGGATAAGTCTGGTGCTGGCATATCAGAGTATATTATCTGGACGGCTGGCTCGGCATCAAGGAATGCTTTTACTTCATCCACAACTACAGTCCATTCGATCTGGTCTTCAGCATTGTAAGTAGTTCCATACTCGATAATCTGATTATCTAGTTCACGGATCAGATCGTCGACCAGTTTTAATCTATTTAACAGCAGTGAGACGACTATAAACCTAGCGTAGTATCTGAGCTTTTTGACCATGAGTTCGCATTTGTCTTCTTTAACGGCATGTGTATAGTACCGTCTAGCTCTGATCGCCTGATAGAAAGCGAAAGCTTCCCGAAGGTAAGCTGTCTCACTAGTCCTTAAACTGGAATAAAAATAAATGGTGACCTAATGAGGTTAGAAACGAGAAGCCCGAAGCCTATGTTTAGTTAGTAGTCCTAACAAATCATAAAATGTAGGTAATACTTATTGTACAAGTGAAATTAATGTCCTTACTAGAAGTGATAATACAGCTGACCGATCTTGGAAGCGATTTCTCCAATTTGCCATCGCTTCAGCCCATATTTGCTGTCCAGCACGTCTCTATGTTGTTGTTGAAATTTCCAAAGTTTTGTGTAAACATCGAAAGTGCGACCAAAGTACGATTGCCACTGCTTGTGTCCATACTGTGGCAGTTCCCTGCAAACGTATAAGTACAAGGTTACTCGATTTATTCGTGCATAGGAAAAAAGGGAATCAAAAAGTTTTCAATTGAAGAAATTAAACCAATACTCACCTTAAGCCATTAAACAAGACTTTCGATTTCTCTAGTAAGTGACAAAATTCAATGATAATTTTCCTCTCACTATCTTCAATGGGGTTCATGATTAATAGTGAAATTGGATGAACTGGTAGGAGGAAAAAAAATTAGGAGCATAAAGTGAATTTATGTTTGTTAATCTTGCTTGTCACTGTCATGCTGTTCTTCATCGAATTCAGAGCCTTGCACCATGTGGTGTACGGCACCAATGGAAGCGTTTAGACGTCTTTTCCAGATGCTTCACTGGGCATAAGAATTCCTGTTTTTTGAATTTCATCACATTACACTGGGTTTTCTAAGTTATCAACAGTTCTGGTTACTTGAAGCTGTTCGTGACCTCTACTTAAAATGCATAAGTAAGCGTGGGTCTTTCTAGATATGGTCGAGGGTATTTAAACGCGTAATAGGCCAGGACGTAGCCAGTTTGCGTTGCTACGCTTCAACACGTAGGTACTATTTGTCGTGTTAGAACTGAATGTGTCTACGGCTATTATTCATCCCATACTAGATTACCATCTGCATTATGTTGTATTAGGAGTACATACAATAGATATTGTGTGTCGATGATTTAGTAAAAGACAAAAGACTGGGTTCGTTGTGCCTTCAGTGAAGTGAGTGATATGAGTTCCTCCGCTAGGTCGCCAAAACGTCTGGGTTGATCAAACTGTATCAATCAGTTGTTGCTGTAAAATAGAGTATTAATTGTATCCACACTATTTATTTTTGTGATAATAATAATATCAATTATGTATTAGAGTACAATTTAACATAATATCTCATAGATTGATAATTTTTTATTTATATTTATCTACTAGCTGTTGCCCGCGACACCGTCCGCGTGGATTTTCATATCAAGTTTGAACCCCCCCCTTCCCCGCTTATAACCCTTTTTTCCAGCTGAAAAGTAGCCTATGTTTTATCTCAGACTCTAGACCATCTGTGTACCAAATTTCGTTCTGATCGGTTCAGTTTACTGTGATGAAAAGACAGACAGATAGACAGAGTTGCTTTCGCATTTATAATATTTATAATTATAAAGATTTCGTTGTAAAATCAGCTAATAAATAATTTCATCGTGTGAGATGGATGCAAAAACAAAGCACTATCTAATAATCAGATTATCCGAATAATGTTATCTAGTTAGGAGATTGCCATTGAGATTTGCTCGAGGACCGTAAGCTATTTGTAGTGAATACCACACACGTCTGCTATATGTCAAGTACATTGATAACTAATTAATGCAATTGACAATGAGATGTTTGATAGCCTACGGTCAGTTGCTTGTTGTTGATCGAGATCTATTTTTATTAATTTTCTGTATTGATTGTAAAACTAATTTTGTACATTCATATGGATTAGCTATAAGCTTATTTTCCTAAAAAAATATTTGTATCTTTTTAAAGTAAGAGTTGCCCTTTATAGCTAGCATCTCTGCATACCTGATGGCTAATGTGTGCCTATCATCAATAAAAAAGGCAATTATATATTAACGCTACGTAAGCGATACCAAATGTTGTATACTGAAATAAAAGAAATGCTTTAGGCGTATTATGTCCATTTAAAAGCCCGTTCCAAGTATTTTTATTATTTGTTCTGTTGCAGCCTTATCTTTATTAACTTAATTCGAGATAATTATTGATCGTCCATTGCAGGAACTTCTTCATACTCGTGTAATACTTTAATCAAATTAGCCAGCCCATTGGTCCTCGTGCCGAGCGCGGGCTGAACTTTTGTCATTTAATTTCCGATGTCATCGGAGTTTTCAGAGAATCAAAGTTCATTCGCGACTACTTTAGATAAACTATAGGAGGCTCGTGGCAAATTAAACTTGTTTTTACACATGTTTTATGTTTTTTTTGTTAACTGTGTAAAAACTTAAACATTTCTTTATAAATTATCTTACTATAAAGTATATATAAATGACATCAATATTTTTATTTTTCTTCCCGCCTTTCCTTTTTCATTTTATTAAGGTCAGCAGACGTGAATTACTTAACTTTGCGACTGTTAAATGGTGGTCATGGTCGCTTACCATAATTCAGACCTGCAATTATATAAAAATAACAGATAATACAGTTTGTATGAGTTTAAATATTTATATCTTTAGTTACCTCGTCAAGTTCTATTTACAGAGGTGTAATTTTTAAAAATTTGCTTCCCCAAGAATGTTCCGCACATTAATTAAACATACCTAATATGTTATATTATAGAACACTTGGTAATTTCGACCGAAACCTGTTGAATGTTAAATTCCTCGGCTCAAATTCAACAGGTATGCGGCATTGATTTTCTGGTAGGTTTATTCAGACATATTTGATATCTATAGTATATATATAAAGACGGGTTCCTTACAACTTACAACACTTATCGGCTACACCAATTTTCACGGTTTTTGGGTTACATTTGTCCGAATAGCACTTCTTCAATCTTAAAAATAATGACAACTTTTTAGGAGGTGTGCATAGATGTTCTTTAAACTGTCTGAGTCAACGGGATATGCTATCATCTAAAGTCTAAACGTTTGACAGCTATTAATATTAACGTCACTTTTTAAGCCTATTTCGCCATAAGAAGTGTCTTACATTCATACCTGAGCTCAAAACTATGCATATATTCTCAAAGAATTATTTAAGAATCCGTCACTGTGCCTACTTTTGGAGCCTATTTAATTAAAAAAAAACAGTCAAATATTTCCTATATCCATATACATATAATAAAAATGTAACGAGTCGCTGTCTGTACATGGAAGATATATGAGAAAAAATATTATGGGAGACCTTTATTAACGCAATAGAACCCAAAACAATGATTTTTGGAATTTTTGTCTTTTTGTCTGTTTGTCTATTTGTTTGAGCACGCTAATCTCAGAAACGGTTTATCCTATCCAGGTGGGGTTGGTTTTCAATGATATATTGTGGTAAGCTTCATTTAACATTTAGTGTTTAATTCATGTCAATCGGTTGATAAATAAAAAAGTTATAGCAATTTAAATAATCACGTTGAACTCGCTGAACGTTTGTTGGCGCGGGTTAGGCATTTTCAAAAATGCTGCCCAAAGTCTCTTTTCTACGCGGGCGAAGTCGCTGGCACAGCTAGTTTGTAGAATATAATGAAACTTCATTGAGTGAGTTTATAAATTCATTTTTCATCAACTTTGTATTCCAAATTTCAAAACCGGGTCGATCAATAGTACTCGTATTAACCGACCAGCAATTATATTTAACTCGGCTTTTGCGACATAAACCATTCAAAGTGTTTCACAATGATGTAACATGCAAGGATATTGAAGTTTCAATTTCCTCTAACCGTTCGATAAAATTTGCAAAGCGCTTTGCACGTGTACAGTTTTAGGACATTTGATGCAATTTCAGTTGGACAAAAGCTCACACTACAAGAGTAAAATGATACAGGTGTTTGTAGGGTTACTAGCTGTAAATTGTAATCGAAGCGTTCTTTGCGTTTCTACACCGATAAAATGTCGCTTTTGAGGAGTGTTGCTAGGCGAGATTTTGACAGGATGTCTCTTGGATATAATGGATTATATTTCGTGAGGGGTTCAACGCCAGTAGTTTTAAACACCAACCCCTGTAAGGGTTTAACCTGTTACTCTAAGGATAATTCATTTTTCATCCCTATTGACAACAAACCTATAGGTTTATATATCTATAGGTAGAACCATACTCAAATGGATCCATTCTATGATAGATTACTTCACAATGACCTATACAAAAGTAATAAATTCCTTCTAGCAAATTCCAACGAACTTTTCAAGTTATGATTTTAGTACAGACATTATGTCAGCTAACTGATCAAACTCGATAGTGTGGATTCAGAGTACCAAACGTATCTAAATATATTCTATATAGAAAGCTATTTCGCTTCGATAAACATTGTTTTAGTTTATTGGAAGCAAAAGTTATCTTTTATGAGGTGTAAAGTAATAAATAGGTAGTTAAAGCGCTTGAACTAAGAGTATGATATAATCTGATTTGTGATATTACTAAGCTTGTTTTACAAATAAACCCATATCAATTGAAAGCGTCATTATTGTTGACATAGGCTTTATATCAATCAATTAATCAATCAAATCAGCCTATGGCTGTCCACTGCTGGAAATAGGCCTCTCCTAGGCTTTATATTCCTCCTGTCGGGGAAGTAGGTTGGAATGCGAAAGCTACATCCGGCCCCGACATATAGGCCAAAAATGTGGAATAAGAGGGTTTTAGTGTGTATTCCTGGCCGTGCGGCGCGATTACAGCGCACCAACAATTCTGGCCAGGCGAGACCCACATACCCCGTCGCAACTAACGTCTTCGCGGCGAGCATGCGTAAAGGCATTTCCCTCTATAAAATGCTTTATATGCCCAGCCAAAAATAAAAGGAGGTGCATTAGCGCATCTCAAATATATATTTATCTCTTTCCTACACTGGACCAAGCCAAAGCTATGCCATTCGCACCACAGAGAAATACACGTTTTTGCTCGCCGCACCACAGGGAAGTTGCATCAGGGGAGATTTAGGCCTCGCTTCACACTTAAATTGTTAAGAAACGACATCACATTAAAGCTGTCATTCCGACATGTTCGGTAAAGGAAAGCACTATGGGCCTATTTTTCGCTTCCCATAGTCTTATCTGTTTCTGTAATTTAATCATTTGTTATAAAGATATATACTGGTGGCCCGCCAAGGCTTAGCTTGCGTATATTATGGATGTATTATACATATAAACTTTCCTCTTGAATCACTATGTACTAAAAAACCGCATGGTAATGGTTGCCTAGTTTTAAATGAAGAATACCTTTAAACAACTTTACCGATAAATAGAATGATAGAGAATGCTACTTTGGTTTACCTATACTATGAAGGCCGGAATCGGAAGGCACATAATATTTGACATCGAGCATGGGTCAGTTTGTCAGTTGCCATAAAAAATATTTTACATAAAAAAGTATATCACACAGCCAAACTGAAATCCAGTTTGCGTTCCATTTCAAAAGTAAGTACTGACATTTGTCAATATAATATCCATATAAACAGGTCATTAGTGTCAGTGTGTTAAAAACGAGATTTTTTAGTTTTTTGTAAACATGTACTCGTTAATTTTGAAACCGCAATTTCTTCGCCCCAGCGTCAATTTAGTCGTTATTAATTCATATAGGTATATAATATACACAATAAACATAGTTATATTATTTTAAACTAAATATCGATAGCTTACGGTGTGAGATTGAAGCGGTTTTCGATAGGTAGTTGTTTTTCCAATCAAAAGCACGTTATTAATAAAATATCATTCTTGGGAGAGGCCTTCCACAAGTACACAATCAATATCTGACTCATATTAACGTCTAAAGCCACGGTTTAAGATTATTCATAAAGAATGAATTTCTTATTTCTTCTTCACGTTTATTTACAGGTCTAACCTCCTAAAGATTGCGCCTTATTGGGCTTTAAAACATCGGGGTTCCGGTGATTGCAGCTGTTCACAGAAAGGGTCTGATAAGAAGACCTCTTCGGGGCCTAAGAGCAAACACCAAATCTTATATATACCATACCGGGAGCCCCTCTTCCAGCCTCATGATGCGAAAAATATGGCTCTCAAGCGACCTATGTCACCGCACTTGACGCTTTACGCACCTACAAACCCGGCTATGACTTCCATCGTTGAGCGAATCACAGGTTTATTTGTAATTTTTTTTTATTTGTAATCTTTGTCTTGTACATAATTTATAGACCGATTTCTTCATAACTTAAGATGACTTTGGAACCACAATGCAGAAGTATTGTAAACATCGAATTGCTGTAGGAGTATCAAACTTTGTTTAACGTAGGGTATCATAATTCATAACTCAGGTATGCTGATGCATACTTACAGCCAGAACCAACTGTAGTTTTCCGCTTCACCAAGAGCCATTCCACCCAAGGCTTCCTACTTAGCTCACCCATCACGACCTAGTAAGAGGAGAACCTCGGAGAGACCTAGGAAGTTCGATTGGTCCAGATAAATATTAATAATCTCACATAGAATTTCTTCCCAGGTACGATCCTAACGTTCTACGCGCTAATGCTAGCCAGTGGTTCGCTGTTCCTATCCAACGGAGTAGAAACATATGTCTCCATAATACAAAGCCTGGACATGTCGCGACCTCTCATCTTCCTCGTCAAGCTGGCCGTCGGAGCCCCCTTCGCGTTCCACTACTTGAATGGTATAAGATTCTGCATGTGGAACGCAGGCAAAATGCTTCACATCAAGGAAGTGTACGAGTCTGCAAATAAAGTCTTCATAGGAACGGCTATTATCACGCTGTTCTTCTCGATTTTATAATTCGGTATACGTAACAAACTATTATATAATATGTAATTTTGTTTAGTGGTCGTTTTTAATAAACGTTCTTGGTATTTTGATGCGTTTTAGTAACGACCCTCGAACGAATTCTAGTAAACAAAAGTGATTCCACATTATTTACCTGAATAAGCAATTCATTGAGGTTTAATTTATTTTTATTTGTGGACTTAAGCTTTTTTGGGTTGATATACAATATAGTTTAGTCTGATGTTGACAAATAGGTAATGTTGTTGTAATAGGAAAGATTTCTTTGAATCGATGCAGAATATTTAGGGATTAAGTAAATTGAGCCATGGTAAGGTGTAAAAAAAAGGTGTACACTGTACAACCTTCCTTCCACAACCTGGTTTTTC
>JADANM010005835.1:1179051-1190704 GCA_026213755.1 Eurema hecabe
TTTTTTCTTCTATTACCAAGCGAAATGCTTCATATCTTTTATTTAAAATTTCTATTTAAAGTTTTAATTTTATAACCGTGTTTCATGTAACCTGAAGTCATATTTTTATTTTTGATTAAGCTAATAAATAAATAAATAAATAAAAAAGCCCTTTATTTCTTGCAGTTTACAATAATATATAGTATTTAATTAGCACTAGTTTCTTGATTTTCATTTTATTAGATTAGTAGTGTTAGTATTAATGTAGGTTTTGTTTTTGCTCATAAGATTTAGTGTGGTTAATGAAGTTAGTATTTTATTTTTATAAAACTGCAGGAACCCCCTGTTGGGTATAGGCCTCCTCCAAAGATTGCCATCTTTCCCTATTTTGTGCTATCTTAGTCCACTGGGGACCGGCTATCTTCTTCACGTCATCCTCCCAGCGCGCTGTGGGTCTGCCTTTTTTTCGTTGGCCTTGTGGGCCTGGCCAAGTCGTTGTTGTTGAGGTCCATCTCTGGTCTTTAAGACGCGCCACATGACCCGCCCATTTCCATTTAAGTTTGCTTGCATATGTTAATGCGTTTTTTGCCTTCGTAATTTTTCTAATGGTGGTGTTTCTTATTTTGTCTGTTATTTTAATATTAAGCATGCTTCGTTCTAGTCCTTTCTGACAGGTATTTATTTTGTGTTTTAGTTTGCTAGTAAATTTCCACGTCTGGCAGCCATATGTTAAGCAGGGTAATAGACTCGAGTTCATGACTTTCGTTTTGATATATGTTGGGAGGTTACTTTTAAATATTTCTTTAAGGTTCCAGTATTTATTCCAAGTATTTCGAATTCTTCTTTCAATTTCTAATTCGTTGTTATTTCTCTCAAAACTAATTCTTTTTCCCAAGTAAATGTAGCTGTCTGTGTACTCTAGAGCGTTATTATCTATTTTTATTATTTCTTTCAAGGAGTTCGTCATTATCATAGTTTTTGAAAGGTTCATTTCCAAGCCAACCTCGACACTCGCCGAATTCAACGAACTTATCAATTGTTGAAGTTGAGAGTTTGTTTCTGACAACAACACTATGTCATCAGCAAATCTGAGATGGTTCAAAAATTTTCCTCTAATGTAAAGTCCTTTGTTTTTCCAATCCAGTTTGTTGATTATGTTTTCTAGAACAGCTATGAATAGTTTTGGTGACAAAGGATCGCCTTGTTTTACTCCTCTTTTTAGGGGAAAGCTTGGGCCGAGTGTTTCTAGCTTGACTCTGCTCGTATTATTATTATATATGCTTCTAATAATATTTATATATGTCTCTTCCACACCCTGATCTCTCAAACTTTTCCATATACTCATATGCGAGACTGTATCAAACGCTTTTTGGTAGTCAACGAAAGCGATGTATAATGGTCTTTGATGTTCTTGGTATTTCTCTATTACTAATTCTAGCGTGTGGATGTGGTCTAGTGTGGAGAATCCCTTCCTGAAGCCAGCTTGTTCTATGGGTTGCTTTGCCTCCAGAGTGGTGCTTATTCTCTGGTTAACTATTGTGGAGAATAGTTTGTAAAGGCTAGGTAGAAGGCTGATCGGTCTGTAGTTTCTTATATCCTTTGGGTCTCCTTTTTTATAAATGAGAATTATATCTGATTTTGACCATTGGACTGGAGTTTCTGTACTTTGTAATATTAAATTAAATAATTTGGTTAGTGGAACGGCTAAAATTATATCTGCTGCTTTAATTGCTTCATTTGTTATGTTGTCTGAGCCCGGACTTTTCTCTAGCTTCAGTTTTTTAATGGCTTGAATAATCTCTGCCGTCTCGAATTGTTCGATATTTGTGGTCGTGTGGTACATATCTCCCATGTGGCTTGGTTTAGTCTGGGTTTCACTATTATCGCTATATAATGTTCTGTAGAATTCCGTTGCGGTAAAAATAATGTCAGTTCTATTACATAGGTATTTTCTTCCATTTTGTAATCCTTCTATCCAGGTTTTATTTGTAATCAGTTCCTTGTATGCCTTTTTTGTACTTCCTTTATGTTGTAGATGTTTTTCTATCGTATTCAGTCTATATATTTTATAATCTCTTTTAATGTATTTGTTTGCCAGTTTGTAATGTGCTGATAGTTCATTTCTTATACTTCTAGTTTTATTTTTGGTTTTTTGTAATTCTTTTCTTCTCTGTAATAATGCAAGGGTACGTCTTGATAGTATTTTATGGGTACTTTGATTCTGGTTTTTATTTCGTGATTGATTTAAGCTTTCGTTTATGACATATATTATATTATCGTAGAAAGATTGTACAGTGGTTTCTTCTAGCACATGTTCAGTCAACATAGACTTCAGGGTTTCCATATAATTTATTAAGTCTTCCTCGCATCTTAACGTGTTAATCTGGTTAACGATTAAGCTAAATGTTTCAAAAAAGATTTTACATCCTTCATTTTATTATACGATTGAAATTGCGCTAATGAATTGACCATAATATTTAAATAACGTTACGGCCCTCATTCAAATGCAAAAAATACTTTCATTTACTCATGCCCTTAAGAAATTACTTAATATAAATTACAATATTTAATAATATTATATCAAATGTCTGAACCAACATATTTGCGATTTATATAAGCTAAAAGCTGTTATTTTTGTTATGGTAGAAATGCCTTTGGAAAACAGATAAAAAAGCTTAGAATTTCATTTAAAAAAGATAACCAGCAGTAAATAAAAACCATACAATGAAATTGCAATGTCAAAAATGTTTCATTTTCAGAGCCAAGCCTCTAGAGCCAAATATACACGCCCTAGTCATAATATCTTTCTGTTTTATTGAAAACAAAAGATTCATCAACTAACTTAAGCAGCTTTCATAGACCTAAAGCAATAGCTAGATTTACTAAGCTTATTCTATGTCAAGAGCTCCGTATAAAAAATATACGAGTAAGTCTCGTAATATTTCATGAAATATATTTTATGCAAAACGATTGCTTGCAACCTTATGCAATGGTTATACAGTCGGGAATTATTGTTACTTGTCACTTTTAAATTAGGTCAACGAGCCAAGGAAACTCGAATAACGTAGTTTTAAAACTAATTGTGCTTCAATTCAAGCGCTGTCTAATTGCTTCGATGACTCGTCAAGAAATGATCAAGACTTTTTTTTAAGTTATTAACTTTTGACATTTCATAAAGACTATATAGATAATATTAGAAACATTTGTTCTTAATTTAAATTTGGCGCATTAACCTAATATTTTATCTGACGTTTCGATCTAAGTATAAATTTTATTTTTGAGGTTAGGTGATTTAAAATCGCTTTAGTTTTGTAAACTTTGGAACAATTTATTTTAGTAAAATTATTATTGCAAGGACAGGCTTTATAGTACATTATTTAGTCAGATTATTTTGCGAACTGCTACAACCGTGTAAGAATACCGCAATGCTGTCGAAACTAGAGTAATGAATCAGCAAAAAAAAAGTTGCTTACCGAAATCCCTCTACGAAAACGATTGATATTAGCAATCCATATCACTATAACACTAAAGGCACTGAGTTTTTTACACTTATGAAACAGCCAGCAATTAAAACCCGGCCGATTTCTGTAGTACTTAATACTATGCAGTAGTACTCAGTATTTGCGGGAATTATAGTTGATAGTTTTTAAATTAGTATATGTGGTTCGAATGAGCATATGTTGGGTTGCAGTACGGAGAGATGGTTGCTTTCTATGTGGTGTGTGAAATGGTTCTGAATTTCCATGTCTTCATTTTAAGTCGATTAGGTTATAGACGTACATATATTTTTGAGCGTTGGGGGCGCATGCGCGTGCCGTCCGCCTCGCCCTTTGTGCAAGTTTCTCAATGGGTGACGTCACCTCTTGGGGTTGGAACCCCTTTATTGTCCTAGTAGCGTACGCACGAGTGCAAGGAACTCGCGTAAATTAGTCACTACGCCACCTTATTATATTGATTGGAGCATTTGATGCATTATGTGCTTTATTGTTGGCACGTTAGGGTTATTATTGGATGCTGATGAAGGGTGCCGTCATACATTGCTTAACTAGCAAAAAAGGCAAAGCTGTATCTTAAGAGATGCGGTCTTTTGACGGCGTTGGTCACTTATAGCAGCCCCTGTTTCTTCCGATTCAAAGCATGTGTGTTCCTACTCATACATAGGAATGTAGCTATGTACCATATTGCAATAGATTACAATGTATCGAAAGAATGCGTTCAATAATTAATATACAAAATCGCAAGAAAATTATGATTTTTCGTTATTAAAATTTTGAAAAACAGTCATCAAAAATTTTACGCAATATAATTTTTTTTTATTCTTTTAAAATCACATGACCGTTATAGTACAACATATATTTTTTTGCATTAATTTCTTCGTAACTCTTTTACGCTTTACTCCCAAACCATTGGACCGATGCGGCGATGCCATAACACTTTACTTTGACAATTATAGTTATACTTACATAGAGAAAAAAACTCAGTAATAATACTATTAATGAATAAAAAAACGCTATAAATAGCAAATTACAATATATTTAGAACCAAATGACTTACAGACGTCGAATTAAACACATCTATTGTAACTGCATTTTTATATGGCTTCTTCATCGGTATGGAAGTTGATATCGATTACATACGTCTGAGAAAGTCAATTTAATAAAAATGGTGTGTACGTAATTGTATGTATTTTTGTGTTAACAAATGACATGTACCAACTTACTAACCTCTTCCCCGATTTTACCACGAATTTCTCTTTCCTCGGAAGTATACCAGGATAAAAATCCAAAATTTACCTAGAATCTATCTGAATGCTCTGGCATTGAAGTCTGCTTCAGTCAAATTCATTCAGTAGATCGTAATATATGTCATAGTATAACTAAACAATTACGTACCTTATTATATGTGTATAAAAATTTGAAATAAAACCTATTTACATAGATTGAAATCGCATTTTTATTCTATAGGCTGAAAATATTAAAAAAAAACTATTTTCGTTGTTGTATATTTCGTTGACATTTAAATAACACTTCAAAACACTGATTTTTGACTTGTTTTCGAGAGCAATTTCAATTTTCTAACACATATGTTTGTGGCCTTGGTATGTAGTAGTGATTAGGTATATTGAATGGAATGATATCAATTTAATGCCTTTATTTACTTTCAGAAGCATAGCACTCCTTTGACAAGAAATCTTTCAAGGAAGGGGACAGTTGTGAGAGGTAAGAGGGTAAACCTTAATAACTGTTAAAAACAAAATATGTTATGAGACATATTCCATGTCTATAAACTTAATATGTCTGTCTCATTGTAATTAAGGAGGGGTGAAAGGATAAGAAGATAGAGGATACATATTTGATGCCTTATTGTAAGCAAGATGCGGTATAAGTCGTGTCGTGTCTGCTTAAGACCATATTTACCCTAATCTTAAAGAGATCCAAGTTGTTATATCTGGGATAGACGAAGGCCAGAAGAAGGTTCCAGTTCCTTAGCGGTTCTTAGAGGATTAAAGGAGGAGCAATATTTTTTCCGTTCCTGGATCCTCCTTTCGTTATCTGCCCGCATTTGTTATATTCCTTGTATTATTTATTGACCTTCTATTAATATGGTTGCAGTATGCTCTCGCCAAGGCAGCTACCAGATCAATCACCATCTATACGATGCCCTAGTGATCGGTGCTGGAGGTGCTGGTCTAAGGGCAGCCATAGAATTGGCTCAGCAAAAGTTTTCGGTGGCTTTAGTCAGCAAGCTATTCCCGACCCGGTCGCATACCATCGCTGCTCAGGGCGGCATGAATGCGTCTATTGGTACGTTAGTAAATGCATAATGTAACAAGACAAGGCTACAAGCAAAAAGTTTTCTACATAGTATAAAACAAAGTCGCTTTCTCTGTCCCTATACTAACTAGCCGTTACTCGCGACTTCGTCCCCGTCGGATCTTTTTCTATTATAATGTTATAGTGAGTCAATCTTAGAAGATTGACATATACCGTCGCGAACTTTTTTTTAGATCATTTAAAGAGGAATAATTCATTCATTCATATTTCTTGGTAACTTGAACTCAAAGATGAATAATTTTCCATTATATCTTCGCTCCTATTAGTCGCAGCGTGATCTTATGCCTAAAGCCTTCCTCGATAAATTGTCTATTCAATAAAATAAGAATTTTTCAATTCGAACCAATAGTTCCTGAGATTAGCGCGTTCAAACAAACAAACAAACTCTTCAGCTTTATATGCCGATGCTCATGGTGCTTTTTTTAAATAGAGTTATTTAAATTTTTAGTCTTTATTCCTATCTAAAGAAAAGTGAATTTAAAAAATGTGGAAATATGATTGACGAAGTCATTCGAGTGAACCAATTTGGTTTTATTTGTTTGTTTTTTTTATTGTCAGGACAAGGTTAGCTTAGAAAAATAAAAGAATATTAGAATAGGGGTTTGTCGGTTGGGTCGTTACCAAAGGATAATGTAATTTTGTTTATGACAAAACATTAATACCTATTATATTGTTTCAGGAAGCATGCATGAGGATGACTGGAGATGGCACTTCTACGACACTGTCAAAGGATCCGATTGGCTCGGTGATCAGGTACTCACACAAAAGTAGCAAGATTGAAATAAGTGAAGTATTCGGTACATTTTAAAGGCGATATAGACGTCGTTTCTTACTATTCAACAATAACTTACTACGTCTTTGTTAATATTTCAGATTTTTTACGTAATATATTTAAAGCTATTTGTAAATAGATATAACTTTCAAAAATCATTTCAGGACTCCATCCAGCGTTTGACACGAGATGCTCCTAAATGTATCTTCGAGTTGGAGAACATGGGGATGCCCTTCTCTAGGACTCAGGACGGGAAGATATACCAGCGGCCGTTTGGTGGAGGTACCAAGCACAATGGCAAGGAGATCGCCAAGCGAACTTGTTGCGTTGCTGACAGGTGAGGATTTATTTTTGAATTACAACCCAATAAACATTATTTATGAGTCTTATCTTAAATACTTCTATAAAGAGAAGCGAAAGGATTGCACAGAATTTAACCTCGAAAAGGAGTCTACAGCTAGGGAAAGGGCAGATAATGGGAATGCGAGACACAACTAGAAAAGGCAGTATTATAATGTTATAACCCTATTATAGTCTTTAACATTATTCTCATTTGTTTATCATGTACGACACAGGACGGGGCATGCTCTTCTTCATACGCTTTACGGCTACAGCACCAAGTTCAGAAACATCAAACTGTTCAGCGAATTCTTCGTGCTGGATCTCTTGAAGCAGGAAGGTGCTGTGGTCGGAGCCCTAGCGATAGACATGGATGATACCAGCTTGCATAGGTTTGTATGGCGAAGGACTACACTTGTATCATGTATTGGTATAACAGATAGATATGCCTTATACCTTACTTAGCTCTCTATTGACTAGCTCCCAAATTAAACTTAAATAAATAGGAATACATGCAGGTTCTACTACTGGATCTATTTAGTAAAAGTCTTATTAATACGTAGGTTATAGGTGCATTTAATGATGATTCACGATGGTTCCAAAACTTTCCTAACTTCCAAAGATTTCAAGCCAAGAACACAGTGATAGCCACTGGAGGATACCCTCGAATGTTTTTCTCGTGCACCGCCGCGCATACCTGTACTGGTGATGGTTGCTCCATGCTGTCGAGGATCGGGTACCCACTGCAAGATATGGAGTTTATACAGTTCCATCCCACTGGTATATTGATATCTGTATTATTAAGATCGTTACGCGAATTTTTGATATAATAAGAACCATGTGCAAGAAAATAAGTTAGTTCAGCAGTTTTTAAGTAGTGCTTTAAGCTTTCTTTGCGATCCCTTTGATTTTACGTATTTTCTTGATCGTCAACCAACTTTGTCGTATCAACCCAATTTTGAAAGAAATCCTTTCAGTTCAAAGCGTAGCAGACAGGCGGTCAGAGTAAATAGCTCAAATTGTTGTAACTACGTTTCCTCTAAGGTACTACAGGATAAATTATATCGAGGGATGAAACTCAATTAAACCCGTACTGTGGTTTAAGAATCGTCTTGAACAAAATGTTGATAGACAAACTGAAATGGGGACTTTAAGTACCTACTTTAAAATCTAGGTATGTACGGATCCGGCTGTCTAATGACCGAAGGGTGTCGCGGTGAGGGTGGGTACCTCGTGAACAGCAAGGGTGAACGCTTTATGGAGAAGTACGCTCCTAAAGCCAAGGACCTGGCCAGCAGGGACGTGGTCTCCAGGTCCATTGCTACGGAGATTCGCGAAGGTATTGAACTGTTTTTCCGCAAGGGACATTACGTGTCTGTGAACCCGTCCTAAGGTGTTTAAAAGAAAACCCGTCCACTTGCCCAAGAGTATCTGTAAGTGGATTTCCCCCCGGAAATAATGATAGGGTACATACCTACATTACATAATGTTAAGTTTAGTAAATGTATTTTATATGTGTGTCTGAGCATGTATTCATGTTTGTATAGATATGAGTGTAGCTATGAGCTGTCCTGCGATTTCACCAACGTACCTATAGCCCCGATCCCTTTTATTTTAGTATGTTTTGAGCTACTTTGGCTTTATATTGCTTCAATAATACCATATTGAAATCTGCATAGTACCAGTTAAGCTGATAACGGTACTTTAGTAATTAGTAGGTATACCAAACTTAAATAATATATTCTTTTTTTAAATAAAACTTCAATTATAATTAAACTACCGTAACATAAAATAATTACAAGAAAAGGTTGGCGTAAATTTTCATCTACCTAAAATATTTCAAATTTCATATTTAAATAATATATCGGCTTCATAAATTTTTACATTTGTATTCTCAGAAGCGCTTTTGTTGGCTGTTTTCGTAGTAAAAACCTTTGATATTTTACTCTGGACACAAAGTTAATTACTTGTACGTCATCATGTGAACTGTTTTGTTTTTGTAAAGGTATTGAAATCAAAGTAAATTTTCCTTTGTTGTGCTTCAAAAATTACTAAATAATATTCCTTTCTTTTAAATCCATAAATAACTTCGTCAAATAAAAGTAAAATATATGTCTCGCAATTTAAAAAAAAATGCACTCCATAAATAACTCCACCCCTTTAATTATTACAAAAGAGTTTCTTGTATTTTTTTTTTAATTTAATATATGTAGGGGAGTTTTTAATCTCTGATGGTAAGAGTAACGCCAGCCCATACCCCATGCAGTACTGCTCGGAACTTTGCTTTAAAGCCCAACTCCGGGCAGGGGTGCACTACACCGACGCTCCCCACTTTGAGTCATAAGATGTTAAGACTCATTAGCCCAGTAATTTCGCTGACTACAGTACCCTTCAAACCGGAGCACAGTGACATTTTCACATCACTGTTCAGGCGGTAGAATGTCTGGCACTGTGGGGGTGCCCATCCAGTCGGTCTCCCGCGAAAGAGACCTACCCCCGGTAAAATTGCGACAATTCTACTATTTATGTACATTTCTCTCTCTATTACCTCTTATATCTTTCTATTACTAACAAGAGCCTGGCAACTCTTGTGATTTATAGTGAACTAAAGCTTCTCATTAGGACGAGGAGTTGGTCCAAAGAAGGATCACATGTACCTTCAACTGCACCATCTTCCCGCTGAAGTGATTAGGGACAGATTGCCTGGGATATCGGAGACGGCTTACACATTCACTGGAGCTGATGTCTACACCCAACCTGTTCCTATCATCCCCACCGTACATTATACTATGGGAGGAATTGCTATTAACTACAAAGGAGAGGTGGGTAAATCTTGTGAGAGTAAAAAGACGTGTTTTCAAAAAATTCGTCGAGAAATCTAATTATATTCATTTATGGCTCAGTTTATTCCAGGATCTTTATTTTTAACATGGAATGTAAATTGATTTAAATGTTTTCAAATTTTCTCAATTATAATATACAAAGTTGTTAAATTTCAACATATTTTCTTCGTCTAGACTCCAGCTTAATCTCCAAACTGCCAATTTTTCGATCACCGTCCAAAAAATGGGTTTGCCACTATATTAACATATAAATGGTCTGTATTTAACTTCAGGCAGTGATACACAAAGATGGCTGTGACGACGTAATACCAGGACTGCATTCTGCCGGGGAGGCTGTCAGCAATTGCCACGGCGCCAATCGGCTCGGGGCTAATTCAATTCTAGATACCGTGGTGTTTGGCAAAGCTGTAGGCGTCAATATCGCCGAGATTTCTAAACCAGGGGATACACAGCCTCAGCTGAACGACGTAAGCCTTAAACAAATTATACAGGTTTTTAGGTGACGCAGGTTTAGTTCTAAACTAAACTATCTGTTACCTGCGAATAGTCCGCTTGAATTTTCATATATATTTGACCCCCCTTACAATCCTTTTTTCAGTTAAAAAGTAGCTTATAATTTTTCTCTGGCTACTTGTGTATCAAATTTTATTACAATCGGTTCTGTAATTTTAATAGTTTTGAGTATGGACTGTTTCTACATTATGTTTGTTATTTTATTCTGAACAATATGTTATAGTTGGCTAAATCACTTAAAATATACAAACTTATAATATCAATAATTTCTCGCAGAACATATGCGACGCATCGATCGATAACTTCGAGAAGGTTCGATGCGGTAAGGGTAACATTCTGCCCCACGAGCTCCGTCTGAACATGAGGACGACGATGCAAAACAAATGCGGGGTATTTAGGGAAGCTAAGCTTTTGGAACAAGGTTAGCTTCAAATTGATGTATAAATGAAATTAATATATAATACACACGATGTCACAACTATGCACGTCCTGCTACTCTTTAATGTGCTTAGTAAAAATACGAGTGTTAGTCTTTTTTTTTTATACGGACTTTTTTTAATTTTTAAAACCCGTTGTCATGCCATATCAATACACTATTGATTTCACTAATAATTATTATTAAAATATTTTTATAACAGCTCAAACGGAGATAATAAAGTGGTATAAAGCCTTCAACGATGTAAAAGTAGTGGATCATAATTTGAACTTCAACACGGAACTGGTCGAGGCTTTGGAGTTGCAGAATATGCTCCAATCTGCTGTTCAAGTAGTGGCTTGCGCTCGCAATCGTAAGGAAAGTCGGGGGGCGCATTTTAGAGATGACTTTCCTAAACGGGAAGATGAGATGGACTATAGCAAGCCGACTGATGGTCAGGTAAGCCCGCGTCGTAAAGATCAAGCTGTCGTGTGTGAGAGAAGCTTTGTTAATAAACCCTAGAAATTTTGTGGGAATTAATATACAGGCTGCACAAAGAGGAAGGAGTTACTCAGATACTTTTTAGATAGGTGAACCAGGAAGAATCAATTAATCATTTATTTATATTATTATTAATTTGTACATTTAAATTTATTTTTATTTAAAATGTTTTAAACGGATGGAATTGGAAAGCAAATGCAATAAAAACACTTCCTTACAAGTGTCAATAATATAGGTATCTTTAGTTTTAAATTATTGCTTATATATAGTTGAAAAATTTAAACGTGTTGACTTAAACTATTTTTTTCTACAGACACCAAAGCCAATAGAGCAACATTGGCGGAAGCACAGCTTATCAAACCTAGATTTGGCCACAGGTAATGTCACCATCAGCTATCGGCCTGTTATAGACAAGACATTGGACGACGAAGTTGAAACTATACCACCGGTTCCTAGA
>JADANM010005835.1:1200483-1213719 GCA_026213755.1 Eurema hecabe
TTTATGATTCTTAGAAAAACTTTAAATTGAGGACATAACAACAAACATATCTAATTAATAAATATATTAATTAACTAAAAACTACCGTACAAAAATCATGCGAAATGGGGAAAAAATCAAGGGTTGTACTTTCGAATTCTCACCTGCACTCAGTTGGACAGCTTACAAGTGACGTCATAGTGCTGAATCTTATTATTTTATGCTCTTATATCGTCCTGCATACGTCACCTGGTGGTTTTTATGACCCATCATTTTTTCAACATGGGCCTGTAGTCTAGTATTGTTTGCTAATGATCTTGTTAGCAGGCTTTTTATATTGATTTTGGTATAAAATTACCTGGCGTCCGCGTCGGAGAGGAAAATTTATTGTGTCGAAAGCTCATGGTAATACGTCAGAAAACGTGTAGCAAAGAGCGTTTGTACGTTATTACCGTATTATTTCGATGTGTTTGTTTGAAAGGTTACGATTTACATTCCATACGTCATTATTACGGTAGAGCGTCCATATTGAAACACTGAGAAGAGATGTATACACGTAATACCGAAATACAAATTGTTCAAGCACATGGGTCGTAGTAGTATCAATTATGAACTGTGGAAATTAATTTCTGTACTTGAAAACACACAAAATAAATATGAAATTATTAAAATCAGAATGTCTATACCTAGGCGAGTTTATAATGTATTTTTTTTACTACAGATGGAACGGCCTATTGTAAAGGTTATATTTATAGATTATGAAACCTTCATGCTTAAGATTACTGAACTGTATCGCCTAATATAGTTTTAGTAGTCTAATATGTAAATTGCTTTAAGACTTCGTTAGAGATAATGTTATATGAAAGTTGTCTAGTCTACGAAAGGATACCGATTTAACTAACCATAAATATATTCTCTAGATCTCGGATTACGCTATAAGGATAATACATAAGTTAGTTCCGTTTTAAGATAAATAAGTACTAACATATTTATAAAAAATAGACATACTAAGAAATAGATATAAATAGTTAATAAGCCGACGGCTATGAAAGAAATTATAGTAGAATACGAAGTATGGGTATCCTTTCATAATATAATATTCCAGATTTTAGATTTAGAATAAATAAAAATAATTTTTTTTTCTGGTCAAATGACAAATTTCACTGAATTGCGAAAATAGGTTTTATGTTTTCTTTTTTTTTACAAATGTAAGTTTTTTTTAACATAACTAGCAGGATTTTTTGGCAGGAATCTAATGTCGTCTATTTGTAATCTCGATTGAATATTCCTTTTTTGGTGCATAAAGTGATTTAATGTATGATTGTGATAGTGATTCATGCAATAAATTAGCTAATAAGTGTCCAGGAATTGAAGAATTTATTCGAGAGCGCATAGTAGCGCCGTTCCGATTGCTCCAAGATTCCTAGGTTCTTCGTAAAGCTCACTATCACTTTACGAAGGGCAGAACGCAAACTGACTGACTCGACTAAAGACGACTTGATGACGATTTTACTTGACTCATATCTACTTTTATCTTGACCACGTTGCTTCTTATTACATTGACATTGGCAAAAAGCTAGACGCTAATGCCATAATATAAGAAAGAAGAACAACATAACTAGCAAGATATGTTCACAGTCCGTTCTTTGCGTGGTAGAATATCCCGCTTCCGTCTGTCAGTCTATTTGTCTCTGTATTTTCTTAGACCTTTAAAACAACGTAACGGATTTTAATGCAGTTTTTTTTATAATTATAGAGAGTCAGTTTTTAACAATCAATTATCACTACTATATTTAAATATTACAATCTTGTTATAATATTGGATTTTCTAACTTTTTTTATGACATGGTTTTTACCTATTATTAAGTTAATACCCATGTCAATTCTTTGCTTAGAAACAAAATGTCTTGATTTTTACCAGTTTTATGATATAGGTATAACTAATAATAGTCTAATTAAGGACGACGTAGATCAATTTCAGTATAAATGTTTTGTCGGTTACAAATATTGTAGTTTCATTGAGAAATAAATAAAATGATGTGAGTTATTGAGTTTTATTTTAACCTAAAGGCTATTAAATTCTTTATCATTTAGTATCAAAGTCGCATTCTTTTGTCTGTTCCTAGGTATGTTTCAATCTTAATAATGCTGTTTTTTTATTAGGAAGGGCAAAAAAATTCAATGCAATGCATATTGCATTTAGATCACGAAGTGTCAATACAAAGTGTAAGTTATGGTCTTATAGGTAGAATACCAAAAAGCATTAATACTTAGACTTTTTCTTAAAAGTCCTGAAAGCAAGAAGAGTCATTTAAACATAAGTTTATAATAAATAATTATTGAAGTACACTTTTTTTTTTATTTTGGAGGGAAGACATGGCAACAAATCCTGATCCAGGCTTCTCCTGCATGAAGAGTGGGTTATTTATGGCAATGCACCTAACACATATGCTTATGAAATACTTTTAGGTCAGTAAAAGAAATATCGAATGTTAACAGCATCCTATGTAAATAATACGTACATTAAACATTAATTAACATAATTGTAGATTGTCGAAATTGTTAAAAAAACATGTCAACATAATATGGCTTTTGAATTTAAAATGGAGCCATTACAAACGCCCGCTAGGTAAACATACGACAGTGGATATTAGCGAAATATTCGCATACGAAATACGTTCGGAGCGTGTTACATTTTTCGGTATTATTTATAGAAAGCGGACGGGCGGATCGCACGCGCACATAGTGTGGCGCGCTTGCTGCGAGAGGCCGGGAGGGTCCATGGATCCCCCCTCGCTGCCCCGGACGGGCCTCGCGGTCCGAGCCGCCCCGGGCACCGACGCGCACCTCCTCCTACCCCTGCCCTCGGGAACACCACCCTTCACATACGAATGGTACGTCTTTTTATATCCATATCATCTAGTGCAGACTATAGACATAGTACCGGGTCGTGCGCCGGCTAGCGTTGTTTATTTTTCGTATATAAATAAAGTCCAGGAAGCTAGCCATTTGACAGTACGTAAGAAAATACGAACATACCTAGAACTTTAGATTACACAGTGCACCGTAGTAACCCATAAAAATTACCTGACTTTACTAATTATATGTATGCGTTAATGCACTTGAAAACGTGCATTTTGTCGTCTTGAAGGTATTTATAATTATGTAGGATTACAAACATCTGTTTCACTATTACGTTATAGAATTAAAATAGGACTCAACAATTTGTATCTAGATGCATTAACATGACTAGCGAAGTCAATTGCATCTTTGATTCTTCGATAGATTCCGGTATATTGTGCTTACCTTAGTAAACCTATGGGTTTGCTAATACATTTCATTCAACATTGAAATATTATTTGAATATCAATTACTTTCTTCAGAACATTAGTCTTAATAAATTTTTAAAATTGAATTTCTTCAATTAGCGTTTAATTTATTTGGTGTCGAAATAACAAGATAATAATAAGATTAGTCATTATTTTAAATAAAATAACCTTAAATTTATTGTGTCAGTATCAACAATAGGTGACAATAAGATGATTTAAATAGATGTGATGAAAATAAAATAATTACTAAGAATTAATAATATTTCACTGCACACTCTAAACTGCGTCAATATTTTAAAGGCGGGCAAAATCCGATACAAGTGATGAAATGATGCGTTTGATACTTATCTATATCTATATAATTCAAAGGTGACTGACATAGTGATCTATCAACGCACAGCCCAAACCACTGGACGGATCGGGCTGAAATTTGCAGTGCAGGTAGATGTTATGACGTAGGTATCCGCTAAGAAAGGAATTCGCGAAATTCCAGCGGGAACGGGAATTAGCGGGGAAAAACTTTTGTATGAAAAATCTAAACCGCTTAAGTTAGACGCTTGAAATTTGGCATGTAGGTAACCTTAGCAAACTTATAGGTTATTTGCAACAGGATATTTCAAAATTCCCACGGGAACGGGAGAATGCGGGAAAAACATTTGTAGGAAAAAAGGATTATAAGGGAGGGAAGGGGGGGTTAAAGTTTATATGAAAGTCCACGCGGACGGAGTCGCGGGCAACAGCTAGTTTTTATTATAAAAGGTATCGCTCTTCTAATTTTTAGCAAAGGCATAGGAAAACAGAAACTTATATTTTAGGTAAAAAAACGAACGAAGAAAAAAGCGAATTATGTAGTACCTACTTCTAAGAATCTATACTTATACAGAAAGAAAATCTATATTACTAGTGAGTAATATGCATTAACCTAAACAATATCGAAACATAAAGAATATAGAAACAAATAAAAAGTAATAATAGATAATTATTAACGACACCATTGAACAAAGCCAAATATTACTATGAAAAAAGAATATTATTATAAAAATCACTTCTAAGTCAAATCGATTTATATACAAACAGTCGGTAAACCAAATCTTCAGGCCGATATTGGTTTGCAAGTTCCACGTTTATTGATAATTCCAACATTAAAAATATAAGATTAAAATCATTTTAATAGAATACATTCTCTTAATTGTATTTGTAAAAATGCGAGGTAAATCTTTCCATAAATACATTGTTTTTATTTACAATATTATTCAATCTATCTTCATACATATTATATCAAAAAAAATTTCAACACACATACACGAATTTTACATTACATATGTAGATAGGTATCGTTTCAGTTTAGGAAAAACTACGTCCCTGAAGCTCCATGACGTAACTGATCTTCTCTATTAGCTAATTCCAAATGATGTCAGTTATAGTTTACCTTTTGGCTTTTACTAACCAAAAATAAATACGAGGCTAATTTCTGTTCGATATCTGGCGAAACAGCGCCATCTAGTGAAAGGTAATGGAATTATTCGTGTGAGTCTGTATCGATTTTCGAATTAACGAAAGCGCCATCTATGAATGAAGCGCAATAACGCCTCGAATTAACATTTAAAATTATGAAAGCTGCATTTTTTTTTCAATTTGTGGCCAGTATTTTTAAAATATTCTTGTTGGGAATTTAAGTACGTCATTATCATTGCTGGCCAGTAATAGTTTCGTAGTTAAACATGAAGTATTTTGTAATGATAAATAAACAGCGGCGCTGGCGTCGCTTTTACGAAAATATCCCGAGTTTCGTGCAGTCCGCGGCTGACTATCGTGAACTTCGAAACGAAATGCGCTCCCGCCATGGGCAGCAACTGTTGCAAGGGTGATGCGGCTGGCAAACCCGTCGTGCGCTCTAACTCTTCTATATACACCAGGTAAAACAGGTGCCACACCAGGCGTTCTCGCCGCCCTGTAAGTGACAGTGCAGTGATGTGAGAATGTTTACATAATGTTCGACGACTGTAATTCGAATATCCATGATAATTTTGCGCTGGTTGTATAAAGTGTATCTTGATAGTATTTTCCCAAGAAGATGATCTGATCGATTATATCATTGATAAATTAATTATTAACTATATTGCTACTTAAAAAAACATTTATTTAATTTTGTAAATAAGGGCAATACTGCGTAGTATTACAAGGAGTATTTAAAAAATTTGAAATAAAAGAAGTTTAAAATATATCGGTTAAAATCGCTAACAATAATTTGGCAATACAATTCGACCTACGATATGCAATCGCGTCATGATCTGGCAAAAACACATTTGATGATTAATTTGAGTTTAGGCCGATACATATAAATAGATTTTCATTTGGATTACATACAAACTAGCTGACACTGTGATTTTGTTTAAAGAGTTTTAACGACTACTAAAACGTCTTGGGATTCCTCAATGTCTTTCTATACAATAATCCATCGTGATCCTTTCAACAATATACGTCATTTTTTACTACGAGACTTTTTTTGGCAAAAAGAGTCCCTCAGAAATATCTGTACCTTCGCAAAAGAAATCGTTAACAACGTTCGTGAACTAACTCTTTTTTGAAAGTAGATAAGTTTTTTTTACAAAATTTCCCTACCTAGTACAATGTCTAGCCATTCCAAAATATTTTTTTTACCTTTGACAATTTTTTAAAATAACTGTCACAACTGTAATTTTTGTCTTTGAACGCTATCATCGTATCGCTGTTATCGAGAATTACCAAAGAGTGGAATTCTCTTCCACCGTACATCTTTCTTGGGAAAATAATTTAGAGACTCGTTTCTCTTCAAGGCAAAACTGAATAGGCATCTACTCAGAATTGCTACACCCATACAACGCAATATTATTTATTGCTTACAATAACATGTCGCTTTAGTAGAAAATCAATCGAAACTCAATCAGCCTAATTAATTAACTACACAATCTATTATCATCTAAAGTTACTCAATCATAATAATCGGCTCGTATATCAAATAGAATAAGCATATTTTGTTTATTTTTTTTATTATTTAAATATAGTAGATAATAATAACAACGTGTTCTAACAGTATGTCTTATTCGGATAAAAATCAAACAGTATAGTTTTTTATTCTTTGCTTTAGAATCATTATAAATGAACTAACAAACAAACATGCATTGTTTTCTCGTTAACAATGAAGTACTAAAAGAAAACGAAATACGTCTAATAGGAATTGTATTGTATTTATATATGATACTAGCGACCGGACCCGGCTTCGCTCGCATATATGTTATGCATGTATTATACATATAAAACTTCCTCTTGAATCACTAACTTGGATCTTTTAAAAAAAAATTGAGAATCTGTTGCATAGTTTTAAGGTTTAAGCATACATAGGGGATAAAGGGACAGACAAAGCGATTTTGTTTTATACTATGTAGTTTCTTTAATATCTGAAGCAAAATTTGTGACGCTATTTACGAAATTATAATTCATTGATTACTTGTAGTACGGGATCCCTGGTCAATTTTTCCAATTGATTACTATCAAGCTAATTTTTCGTGAGTAGCTTTGTTTGATGAGACGCCCAATAATTTCCTATACCAAACTCTCGATTGTGGTAGCTAACTGAGGTAGTTTATCCTTAAACTATGTCGATTTGGTGATTCTTAAATATTTATTACTAACTGATTTTTCTTGTGTTATATATCAAGATAATTACCTTAATTACTTGAAAAAATATTTGTCCTACAAAATCTATGGTTTGATCAAAGAGTCCCCTCTTTCCAACATGTATCGATAACGAGGTCATCGTAAATTTATTTTTTATTTTCACTAACCAGCTGATTTTTATATTTTACTTAGTATTTGTATTATTTAACAATAATATTGTCCTACTAATTTCGTGGTACTCTTTGATAATATCTTGCTTTCTTTAATGTGTTGCAATTTATAAATGCGCTTGTGATATTTTTTCGAGACGAAGAATACAAACTTTCGATTTTATGATATCGATAAAAACCGGTCATTTTCGCTTACTTCACAATCCTCGCGATCTTTTCCAAATCTATTAATTTTTATTTTAAAAGCTTTTTGTATCCAACAACAAGCATGTTATCTTCCTTTGAAGGTGCACTTTGAAGGTCATAGTTCTCGTTACAAAAGAATTATGTACGACTATTATGTACACTGTCACTATTCGTACCATAGACTAAGAAATATTTCACCTTCTAGAACCACCTTAATTTATCCTTCTACTCACTCTAAAACCAAGTACGTTATAATTCTAATTTCCTACTAGATAATTTTTCCTCTTGACAAGACAATTAGATACGTGTTTACAGATGTACAAACATATATAAATACCACACCAGTGATATATATAAATAGCGTTTCAGCGTAATGTTGACAATTAACCGAAATTCATCGCATTACGCAGTCATTTGAAACAGAATCGAAATTGTGGGCTCGGATTTATATATCGACAAGCTGAGTCCCGCGGCATTACTCGAATAGTTTCCGTTTCCATAACAAGACAATTTAAAAGGCCGGCAACACAGTCGCGACAAAGCGAGTGCTCAGGGCAACGACGGATCCAATGTCCTCTCTGAGCTGGTTTCAGGACAGGTGGACCACTAATTGAACATAATTATTTTATTTACCTATAATTTTTTTCATTAATAAAATACCTACTTTTTAACCGACTTCAAAAAAGGTGGAGGTTCTCAATTCGTCTGTTTATCTATTTTTATCAAAATTAAGACCACGACTATGTGCCTCATGGGCGATGCTCACTTAACTCGTTTGTCCCCTCTTGTATGCGTAAAACAATGCTCAAATTAGAAGGATCCTATGTATCAATACATTTATGCTAGCGCGTCCGATTTCAGCGGAATGCATTCAGTCATTTTGCGCGAAAGACAAACAAACTATCAAACTTCCGTGGGTTAACAATATAAGTAAGAATAAAAATAGGTAATTTGGGTTAAGGTACGATCTAGAAGTAATTTAATACAGAGCTGAAAATCGATTAAATGTTTTTATTGCAATTTTTGATTAACTCGAAAGATATCTGTACTTACCTACTATTAAAAATGATGATGACAAATAGCTGAATACTCATTTTTAACATAAGTATTTATGTAGTGTAATGTAGTGAGAATATAGATATTTGTATGGCGTAATTACTTATTCTATTTAATTTAACGTATTAGCATCTTGAATTTATCTACAAATCTCTTTAGATTTTATTTACAAAATCTATATACATAGACTTAACAAAGTCTAGTTATTAATTCTTTTCTTTTTATCGAGATTTCACTATTTTATGTCTTTAACTTTCGCACCATAAGTATAAAAATATTTATAAAATCAAGCACGAAATATACGCTCATAAAGATTTCGGGCACAGCTTTACTATAAAAAGATAAAGAATAATGTATTCTTTAAAAATCGTGACAAATATTTGCTGTATTTACATGGGTTACGCTACGAACGCAAGCTTTCAAAAATTGAAAACGAAATTTAAAGTATAGATTTGTAAAGAGGAAAATAATCCAATACAAAAGAAGGTGCCTTTTGTTTTGTCAGTGAATGAGAAAAAATAATACACGTATTAAAACACAACCCGCTACGTAGTTCGCTCTTATGGGCAATAAGCATTTATAAAAATTGCTGTTACGAAAATATAATAAAAAACCTTTTGTCTAGTCGTATATACTCGCAATTGTCAAAAGTATATAGTATTGCCGACGCTAATATTTATTCAATCAAAGACATCGGTACGTTATTTCTTTCAAGCAATAAAAATTAGAAAATTATTTGTCATAGGCTGTTTATAGTTCTCATGGCCTTTTTACCTTGAGATTATTTTTTAATGTGGGTTGATGAAAAGATGAGATTACTCATTGTATAACAGCGAATAAATCAATTTTAGTTGTACCTTTGTGTGGGGCGAGCTTATAAGTTATTTCAATACTTAATATTAAGATAAATTGTGATGAAATGATGATGAAATTATAATAATACTAGCCGGCCCAACGCGACTTCGTTCACGCTGTCCTAATCCTAGCCGAAACTTTTATATCCTACACCTATTTTTTTTGCTTAAAAACCATCCTTGTACATCCAGGAGTATTCTAAAAAAAGAATTATGTAAATCGGTTCAGCTGTTATCGCGCTTACAAACATATTTGAAATGATGATGAAAGATGAAAGTGAATAGGCTACTAAGCAGACATGACGGTTCTTAGGCCGCATCTTAGTTTACCATCAGGCAGGATCGCGGCAAAATGTCTGCTTATTTGACATATAAAAAAAAATCGATTCATTTTTATATTATAGATGACTTGATCTTCGTTTGCAATTAATGAGTAAAACAATTAATAATATACTTATACATTTGCGATTACATTAAGTCGTGTATTACTCGTATAAATATCTGGACGATTTGTGTCGGTGTAGTATTTGTCATGATTTTTATGTAACAGTCTCCCGAAAAACAGTTTTTACTATCTTGGGAGCCTGGGAAAACTTTTTTTGTAAAACACCTTATTTTGGAAAATGAATTATTATTATTTGCATTGTGGGAAACTGCCTAGACTAGGTTATAAGTCCATATTTTGGGAGACCAGGTCCACCCGCCTAACTAATCAACGAACTCTCTAACTCTGGGTATATCTATGTGAGCCTTTAAGAGACGTATACACCCGCACACACAATCACAACAATCGTTTAACTCTCAAGGATCCTCTTTCTTATAGATCCGTTAACTTTTATATCCCTTAAAGTAAGTTTTACTTTTTTTTTATTTATAGTTCTGGGTAGCACTACATTGGTTATGGGCTGGCGTTTCTCTTACCATCAGGAGGACGTCCAGCTCGTCTCACCACTTCATAGAATAACAATAATCCCCTTATCCCCTAACCTCCCTTATGTAACCAAAGGTTTTTTATAGTTTTCTGTGACCGAGGCGGTAAATATTACGCTCAAGATATAACCGATCTCAATAGTATCCATGGGTGCGGTATTGGTATCTATGAAGACGTCGGTAAATGGCACGATAATAGGTTACAAGAACTCATTAGAGTAGGGTTTCAATCTGCAGAAGTCCGACAAAATTCCACATCCAAGGTTGCTTTAACGGTTCCTTTTGAGGTACAATAATTAAAAGCCTTCTTACCAATGTTTAAAATAAATTTAAACGTAAATTTTACATAAAATATTTATTAAAATTTATACCTGAAATATTTTGGAATCATTCTTAGCGGTGTTTAACCATAAACTCTGTTGTTTTGTCTAAGAATTGTAACAGTAATCCATTTTGGGACTAACAGTAGACATTGCGTAGAATTGTCCGTACCTCCGGACCTTGGCGCTAAGCCAGGCAATGGGAATCTTGCGCAATGGCTTATGATGCCAAACTTGCAATATTGTGTTCATGTCATGTACCCATTCAAGCGTATAGCTTGTTGATGTTAAGACATGGCATGGTCGTAATATCGAACAGGAACTGAAAGTCCGAGGCAGTTTTTTTTCGACGCAACGGTTCGATTTGAAAGAAATTCGTTGAATTGCTTAAATTCGTTCAACACATTAGTTCGAACATTAAGTTCTTGTTAAATTGTAAAATGTTAATATTCTAATACACTTATCGGTCCGCAACGGCTGTACGATTTAGTTGAGATTTGCTACGTAGATAGGTGATACCCTGGATTAACACATAGGATAGTTTATATCCCGGTATTGCCCCGGGGAACGGGAACTACGCGGGTGAAACCACGGGGCACGGCTAGTAGAAAAATCAATCAAAGCTCTAAGCATAATTTCTCTGTATAATATTTTGTTTCGTCGCAACTACCCGAAATTATAAAGATTTTGAAAGCATCGCTTCGTTACTCAATTTATCAAGAAAGAGTAGACTAATGAATGCATCGGTGATTCTGAAAGCTTTCTCCTGTTCATCAAATTCGATAGATCAGGAAAACACCTCAATATTATTTTATCATATGTAAATCCATACCATTGATTTGTTATAATGTGCTTTAATTTTTAAGTTTTACATTCGTCAATTGACATTTACTACATGTATACGAGTAGGTTATACATTGGACAAGTAATTGGCTATTTTTACTACATTTTAAGATGCTCTAGCTGCTAGCAGATAAGTGGAGGACTTATAACTTTCTTAGACAAAACAATACGAGTGTATCCGATATTATTAGTCTTTTAAAATGTTGATTAAAGTAATGTTTTTTTTTAAATTGGGTAGGTACATTATTTAATTTCTCGACTGTTCTCCACTAGTCCTTACGACTGTTTCCATACGCTTTCACGATAAAACCGCTGAACCGATTCTGATAAAATCTGGTAACGAGATAGTCCAAAGCTTGAGAAAAGACTACTAGGCTACTTTTTTGCGAAAGCTAAATGCTACAATCATTAAAGTTATCATTTATCATAAAAAAATAAATTGGGTTAGATTTATCTAATATGAAAAATATTCATAATATTTTAATAAATAATTGTGACTATAATGACGTCATGAAAAAATCTCGAAGAAATCTATATGAAAAAATGACTGTTATATTTTCGAATGATTCCCGAGTTTAATTATAAAAATTTCGGTTCAATGCAATGACAAAGGTAGTTAATTAATTTGCACATTTATTAAATAATGTTAAATAATTTGCACGTTGTATTTATTTCATGTTCTCTTGACCACATATTATTGCGGTCATTTTAAATGACGACTACTGTTTACAAAATGATTTAATTATAAGGCGAAATATTTATTTTTTTACAATAGTGTTTTAGTGCTATTGGGATGCGTTTTAAGTATAAAAATCGATCTCAACTTCAGAAGCAGTCAAAATACGTAGCTTAGATTGCGATTGATAACTATGACGTCATTATAAGATTTTTTAACAGATTAATACACAATTGTTTGATTCCGGGGTGGGGATCACTAATATTACTGACCTAACTTACAAAACACCATACCAAAGGGAACCATCCTTATAAACTCTTTTTAAAAGGTTTTATTTAACTTACTACAATGTATGTAAGGATTTTTTTATTCTATGAAGTGGTGAGACGAGCTGGACGCCCTCCTGATGGTAAGAGAAACGCCAGCCCATAACCAATGTAGAACCCAGAACTTTGCTCCGGGCAGGGGTGCACTACATTCACGCTCCCCACTTTGAGTCATAAGGATGTTCGGGTCTTGTCTTGCGACCCGATTTTGAAGCAGATACTCTCAACCGATTAAGCTGAAATTTTGTATGCACGTTTAGATTGGATGGCAATACACGATAAGCAATTATGATTTTATGAATTATGTATAGAGGCTATAAGTAGAGAGTTAAAATTTTTAAGTAAAATTTTATTTCCTTCTTTTTAGGGCATTTAAATAATAGCTTTCTTAAAAAGGTATTTTTTAATTAATTTATTAACATTATTTATACTGTTAAAGCTTCCAAAAACACATCCGTTAAGCTTAATCTTTTTTAAATATCTGTAGATCATATTAATCTTATATTTATTTTCTACTTAACAAAGCATTTATTAAATAACAGTTTTCTTCTTTTAACTTTCAAAGCACACCAAAACAAATACGTCCTTAACACTTAAACTCTTGAAATAAGACAATCGCTTCAGATCCATTTGGCTTGAACGTGACGCTTCTTAAAAGTAAATAAAATCATAAATTTCCCAACCCCATAAATGTGGTAGTGAATCTATTTGAAGTCGGTTCAACGAACTCTCAATATCATTGCGTTTGAGGCGAAAGAATTTAATGAAGACTTCTTCTGCACGAGACAGCTTAAAACATTTATGAAGATTTTCTTATGTGTTAAAATTTTAATTTGACGTCCAATCACTGAGTATACGTTGTAATTAGTCTTTATTTTAATTAATAATTGTAAAGGTACTGTTTTATCAT
>JADANM010005835.1:1216843-1252802 GCA_026213755.1 Eurema hecabe
TTTTGGATAAACCAATCGCAACCGCCGAAAACTATTTAAAATATATTAGGTTCAAGTTTCAACCATTTATGTTATTAGTATTATTATTATTATTAGTAGAGAAATGGACCTGACATTTTTATATATGTAGCTATCAACTATCAGAGAGACCACACTAAAGAAATCTCAACTGGATCTACTAAGAAACGTTTCTACTAAATTGCTCAACATCAAAACACAGACAAGTCGCAGCGAGCTATACATATGAAGCAATTGATCCATAAATTTTGGAACATTTACGGTTTCTTCGTAACAACGGGAAGGAAATTGTTTTGTTAACATAAAAACGGACATCACAGAGCTTTTAAATATTCGCCCTATATACGTCACGGGTGTATCGTAATAGATGTATTGCGCAAAGATAATTTTAAACTTTGCAGACGTATCTAGAGACCGGATGATCCCGTCTTTTGATTGTACTACTTATGATCTTTTGTTGGGTGGCGTGTTTTAATATGAATGACAATTTATAGAAATTATCATACTTCTTATTTAAATAAATCTATAATATAAAAACGAATCACGAAATGTGTTGGTGATTCGAAGCGCATAACTCGATTTACATAATTATTGTTTTAGAATACTCCTGGATGTATAATAATAATAATAATTTATTTCCATAAGAAGGCGATTTACAAAAAATTTACCCAGGCTCCTTATCAAGACTGTTTTTCAGGAGCCTATTTCATCCAAATCATGAAATACATTCGGCACCGACACAATTCGTTCAGATATTTAAGTTCAGGTATATAAAAATAAAAAATGCGTTAATTTTAAGCAAAAGTGGTTGGTGTAGGGTTTATATGGTTTCGGGTAGGATTAGTACAGCGTGAACGAAGTCGCGTTGGGGCGGCTAGTTTTATATAAAGATAAAGTATATGAGTTCATATACTTATGAGTTATGTTTGGATCTACGGAAACAATTTTGAAAGTCGTAAGTCGCGATTATTTTCGCATGGTATTCGCATTATATTGAAAAACGGAAACTTTGGAGAAGCTAATATAAAAATAGCAGCTAGGGCATACACAAAACACCAATTTGATTACCACAATTATTATAATTTGATGTTAATGTTTTTAAAAGATATAGCGAACTATTTCAAAAGTTGCATGTCCTTTGAAAGATATGAAGCTATCATACACTTTTTTTTTTCCGTCGGATATCCGCCCTACCGTAAGAGTGATGGAAAACATCTGTGTTTCAGCAGACATTCATTAATTTTCCACTCGTCGCCTGCTAGATTTCATGTTGACGATCTTTGTTGAAATTTGGTCTGGAAACAAAATCGTATTTTATTTAGTATATAAAAGTGATTTAATAGTTATTTCATAAATTTGAAGTCAAACCAGGTGGTACCAAGTAAATGCTACAACAAACTTTACAATATCGATTTAACCAAACAAACAGTTATTGTTTTACTTGACACCGACTTCTACTATTGGAGCCGTTCACCATTTACAATCATTGTTGAATCAAATGAATTGCCTCAAATAAAATAGTTTTTCGCTCAAAAACGCCTTTGGATTATCATTCGGTCATCAGTTCCTCGGATTTGGAAATAGTTACGTCGATTTACAATCAGTTAAGGGGAATGAAATATCAGCAAGTCCGCTCCCCGGGCGGGTGCGCGTTGCAATACCGGTGGGTTTTAGTCGGTAGGGCCCTTCTGGCGAGTCCGACATAACCGCCTCCTTCTCCCCCGAGGAGGACGCGGTATCCGTAAGAGGATTTCCCCCCGTCAAAAAAAAGGGATTGAAATATGTTTCTCTTGTATTAATAATGTTTTATTTATAGGTTGCCTGAAAGAAATCACTTTAAGGCCGCCTCTTACATGTAAATTTCTTTTATTTGTAAAATAAATGAATACATAAATAAATATGATGTTATTTCAGGAGTCGTGCGGGAGCGACATTAGACGACCGTTTCAAGACATCGGTGGACGCGGGCGGCGTGCGCCTGACCGTGTCGGCCGCACGCGCGGGCGACAGCGGCGTCTACACCCTACAAGTATGTTATTGTTTCATTGTTTACTTATACACAGTGCCATATAGTCCGCTGCTAAGGTGAGCTTGTGTTATGGTTACTAGTTAACGGATAAATTACATATACATATATAAGTAGCGGCACGAATCTTTAGCGCTGAACAAAACCTGCACAGAAGTCAAAAATAAGGTATCGAGGGGAAGGCGCGGCGCGCGGGGCGCGCGATCGTCGGGTGCGCGAGCATTGATTGGTTCACCAGTCGTGTTGTCTTTCTCTCACCAATACGTCAATTACGAGCGCGATTCTACCGATGCGCAGCGTCCAGCGATAAACATCCGTGCCGATACTTATACCTATACATTACTTTTCTTTTGTAAATACATACATACAATATATAACACACAGACCCCAGAAAAATATAATTGTAAATTACAAATATATTTTCCGGTGTGGCGATCGAACTCATGACCCTTCGCGCAGAAAGCTGTTGCGCTACCACTGCGCCAAGCGGTGATCGTCAACCTTATTAATGTACTATTAAAAGTTACATATACCTACATTTATACTATATTTATACTATTCAAAAGACCCTTGTCTATCTACAGAAATGTCAATTCGTAACTTTTATTTTAAAATAATAACTAAGATTCGAAACTCTTCGTCGGTGATATACCTATAATATATGGTTCACCATCAGGCGATTTTCCTATTCAATTTTTTTTAAAGTTGTAACAAAATGCTTCCAACTTCCGATATTTTCCAGGCAAGCAATGCTGCGGGGAAGGACTCGACCCGGGTCTCCCTGGAGGTGTCTCCGGACGAGCCCACTGGCGACGACCCTCCCACCTTCCTGAGGAGGCTACAGGACCTTACCGTAAAAGTCGGCACCAGAACCAGGTTCCTCGTGGAAATTATTAGTTCTACTGAATGCAAGGTATGTGGTATTAGTCAAAAACTAATTTCTTGGCTCTATAAGAATGCTTGGTTCATCCAGAACTGCTCGATAATTTAACTTTACTTACTACGAGACTTACTATAATTATATACATATACTCGTACGTTCTTAATATAATGATCAGACTAGCCAATACATTGAATTGCTTATTATGAAACAAATATCTCCATTGCGTTTGTTATTTATTATCCGTCGGTTCGCGAGAAAACAAGAAGTACTCCATGGATATTCATACAACTTTAACCATTATCTACTATGCTTTTTAAGAAGTACCAGGTATACACACTTACCCTGGATCTGCAGTATGGGCGGACTTTTGATAATCCATACTAATATTATAAATGCGAAAGAAACTCTGTCTGTCTGTCTTTCCATCACACTAAAACTACTGAACCGATTAGAACGAAATTTGGTTTACGCTTTCACGGCCATACCGCTGAATCGATTATTATGAAATTTGGTATACAGATGGTCTAGAGCCTGAGATAAAACATAGGCTACTTTTTAACTGAAAAAAGGGTTATGGGGGTAAGAGGGGTCAAAGTTTATATGAAAGTCCACGCGGACGGAGTCGCGGGCAACAGTTGCTTTCCTGTTTAGCTTCCTGAATGACTTGCCAGTATAAAAATATGTAAAATAAATCTACTTAGTATCTTTAGCACAATCCCTGTTCTTCCTGTAATTTGTGGCACGAAGTAGTAATTTTAAATAGACGTAGAGTAATGGTACGTAAATAGACGAACTGACTTACTCAAATTAGATCGCAGCTGAATATCTCATTAAATTATTTATGACTTCAAGTACGCAACGTTGCATTTAACAACTGATTTTTTTGGTAATATTATTTTGTTGCACAACGTATCCAGGGGCAGGTTCGAAACTTGCTTTGTTTATGTCGTGGCTTAGTCCGAATTAAAATCCATTCTGAGTTTTGGAAACGGAGACCTAAATAAGCAAATTTCGTTAGGTCAGGCTGTCGAGTTTGGTGTAACTAACACGACTTTGTTTTATAAGACATCAAAAATGTTAGAACGGCGACAAAATATTTTGTCTTTCAGAATAACGTTAAGACTGTATTTCATTGACTAATATACGTCCCGCGACCTTGAACGCCTCCGGAATTCGTGAGGTGGCGTCTCTTGTGACATAATTTTTCTATTTTAAAGTTTCATCGCAACGTAAGATTTATGATTGTCTACAAACATTTTACGATACTACATTTTGTATGGTTATTAACTAGATAAGTAGGCTAAATTATGTGATAAATAGAAAGTCTGCTCGTAATAATTTTGGATGTTTTTTTTTCATTTGACCAAGCAAATTTTATATGTGGCATAGATATTTCGCAGTTATACGAGAACTATTATTGATTCAAGTTTAACGTGTAAACAAGTATTACGCAAGATGTTTTTTTGTTCTTCTTTACGTTTGTATATATCACTATGTTCTTAAGTAACGCTCTGTTGTACTATTATTCTATTAATTCAGACATAGGTACTCCAAAATTTATAACAAAAGAGAAGGCGAGCCACCTGATAGAAAGTTGTCATCGCCGCCCATCAACACTCTTGGAGCTTGACAGCTCTGGAGTGGGTTCCCGGTCATGTTATAGCGTTATGTTTATATACATTTTAAGTATTAATTAATTCTTAGGTAACCTGGTACCGCAACGAACGTCGGTTACTGGAAGCGGAGAGGCTCGCGTTGGTCCGCGATGGTAACTTCTGGTGCGTGGACGTGGCCACAGTCAGCGTGGACGACGCCGGCCGCTGGACTTGCACAGCTGAAAACCTGGGCGGAAGAGCTAGCTGCTCTGCCCATCTCAATGTGTTAGGTAATCTTGATGTAGCGTCTAGACTCTATCACTGATTTCCTAGCTTTATGTGCCACGCTAGGAAAGCTGGGACCTTAATTTTTACCTGATTTTTTTACTTAGAAATTTGGAAAATTGTAGTCTAGTGTTGGTTTGCGTGTCTCTCTCGTGCCGTGTAGATCATTAGAGTACACGCAGGTAGCAAATAAACAATAGTCAAAGCCACCGAGGGGTGGTAGATTCGACCAGGAAGAGAAAAACATTTTATAAAACAATTTTAGCGAAAATTGACTTTTGGTACTTAAGTTTATTAAAAGCCAGAATATTATGCCTCTTATTTTATTAGAGGAATTATTTCGTTATTGATATATCATTAGATTATTAAAGTTTCATACTCGAATCTCTATAAGTTCAATAAAACTAACAATTTTCTTTCAGTTCCAAAAGCGTACAAGCGTCCCGAATTCGTGGAAGAGCTCCGCGCTATATTGACGGAGCAAGGCACGGTGTCGCTTGAATGTAAAGTCGTGGGTGTGCCTACCCCGGTGTTGAGATGGTTTAAGGTAACCTAAGCAAACAAGTTTTTATATATATAACGAGCTGGTGCGTCCTCTGGTGATAATCAGCCCTTGAGCACTCGCGTTATTACCAGTGTTTGGTCAGCTTTTTAGGAAAAGCTACGCTCTTCTTTTTGAAGGCAGACGACATATAATAATAATATAATAGGATATGTCGTATATAATATGTTCGGAAACGTCGCATTGCAAAGTTGATTCCATACGTGGCAATTATGTCATATATTAATACAAAGATAAATGCTAAGAATAATAATTAATCTATTATTACACTCTTTATCTGTGAAAAATATCCAATATTATGTGATTTAATCGCCTGGTGTGCAACATTTACAACAAAAGTAAAGAATGTATGTTTTATATCTAACCAAATATTTGAAATTAACAGGACAGCTGCGAAATCAAAGCTGGCGATGTGTTTGCCCTAACAGCTAACGCAGACGACCCCACCTCGCTAGGAACTTACACCTGTGAAGCCGTCAACTGTATGGGACGAGCCTACTCCTCTTCGAAGGTCCACGTCATCGGTCGCAACAAGGAGGACTCTGCGACACCGAGAGAAGGGTATGTATAATTTGATGCTTTGGCCACCGATGCATATGTATGAATAGCCTGGTATTGTCCGCCTATACAAAGTCCCAGAGGAATTGGGGAGAATTGAATTGGGCATGGTCGTTGTAGAATTTAAAAAGACGGGTCTATGATAAAGGGGAATAAGAGAAAAGTAAGGTAAGCGTGAGCCGTCCCAATTTTGTTATACATTTGGAATTGATTTGTTTTAACTAAGATTTAAACTATATTCATTTCATTTTATTTATTACTAGCGACATCTACAGAATGTCCTCATACACAACGTTCACAGCTTTTTTGTCGGTATGGCCGCGGCGCCGCAACAACTACGTCGCTGCATTTTAAATTTGTAATATCTTCGGAACTATTCACTTAAAAAAACATGCTGTAAAAAGCATATTGATCTATAATAAATTCACAATTTATTTAGAAACCTCTGAATTTATCAGTCTTTCTCTACTATATTATGCATGTATCATACATATAAACCTTTCTTAAGAATCACTTTCAAACGGATTTTGATGCATCAAAATCCGTTGCGTAGTTTTAAAGATCTAAGCATACATAGGGACAGACAGACAGCGATAGCGACTTTGTTTTATACTATGTAATAATATATTGATTAATTATTATAGCGTGGACACGTAGATATTTATATAATAATATTATGTACATCACGTTAAAGCTACATTGAGATTGAACATTGAATATAAATTTTGAAAAAAGAGATTCCTGTTTTTTGTTGTGGTAGATAGACACAGATCGCAGCTTAATGTAAACTTATGAAAATTATTAATAACAATAATCTTTCCCAGTGGTACCACCCCAGACCCTCCTCCGATCTTCACCAAAGAGCTAGAAGACCAGTTCGTGAGGATCTGTGATCCTCTGACTCTGAGCTGTCACATTGTGGTGCCGCCGTGGCCGAGAAACGTGGTTTGGTATAATAAGGAGGGGAAGATAGAGGCTAATACAAAGTAAGTTTGCATTTTTATTATTCTAAATCACTTAACAAAAGAAAGCCCTCTCTGCTTGAGAGAACATGAAACAGCAGCACACGTGCTCCTACACTGCCCTGCAATTGCCTTATACAGGGCTAAGTACTTCAACGACAGAGGTATGCTCCGGGAGATCACGCAGCGCGATTAAACAGCTGGCCTTCTTGAATGTGTAATATGTATGTGTAAATTTTTCTCACGTAAAAACCGCGCCTTAACGTGGAGTTGCGGATATCAGCCCGAGATACCATACCAACAAGAAAAAGCTTAAAACACTAATCAATAACCTCAATAGCAGAGCGAGGACCAGATAATATTCATAATATTTCTCTGCTTTAAGGTATCATGTGCTAGAAGATGGAGTGGGTGGATATCTCCTGGAGGTAGGGGGAGCGGAATGGGCAGACGAAGGTGAATGGAAATGCGTGGCCACAAGCCCTGGGGGTAGAGTTGGAATCTCTACGTGTAATGTTACAATGGACGGTAAGCAAGAAAGAAATAAGCGAAAAATAGTTAACTTGCATAATAAATTAAACTTATCACATTATATTTTACGCATTACAAGACGCATTTTTATAAAATGATAAATTATTCAATCTCATTTTCGATTCGGTGTTTACTATACTTCTAGTTCCGAAAAACTACAGAAAGCCTCGGTTCATGGAGAACTTGCAAGCGGTTCTGACAGAAGAGGGTCTTGTCTCATTTGAGTGTAAGGTCGTTGGCTTCCCCACTCCAGTCCTCAGTTGGTTCAAAGATGGTCAGGAATTAAAACCAGGAGATGTATATCAGCTGACAGGAACTAATTCTTTGGGCTCCTATTGCTGCATTGCAAAGAATTGTATGGGACAAGCCATTAGTTCCGCCGAACTGACTGTCGAAGACATACAAAACCAGTTAAATGAAGAAGAAAAACTGCAGCTTTTCTCTAAAAACCAAGCACCGAAATTCCTTCAAGGACTAAAAAGTGTCGAAGTTAAAATAGACGAGCCATTCCGTTTTACTATCACAGGTAATTTTCTCGTCTTACTTTAGTTTTAACTTTCATATTTGACTGATTTTATCTTTTGTATTATTTTGTTTTAGTCGCCATTCCGCCTGAACCTTCAGTATTATGGTATCGAGATGATCAACCGGTAGATGAATCGCCTCGATGTCACCTCGGGAAAGAAGACCGTGGTGTATTTTATTTAGATATAAAAAATTTAGAACTAATGGACCAAACCGAGTGGAAATGTGTGGCCATGAATGATTTTGGACATAGTGTTACTTCGTGTTTCTTAAAGTTGATTATACCTCGACATTACAAGAAGCCCCGGTTCTTGGAAAATCTTCAAGCTATTCTCTCAGATGAAGGCGCAGTTAACTTAGAATGTAAAGTAATCGGTGTTCCACAACCAGTGCTTAAATGGTACAAGGATGGAGAAGAATTGAAACCCGGTGATATACATAGAATTATCTCGGGTCAAGATGGTACCTGCTGTCTAGGTACCTACACCTGTGAAGCACAAAATTGTATGGGTATAGCCGCTAGTTCAGCATCACTCTTAGGTTTTGAAGATGCAGTAAAAGCAAAGAGTAAAAAGAAAGCTGAAGAACAAACATTACAGCGCAATCTTTCCCTCAGTACAATACACGAAGAAAGAACCTCGCAGATGTATGATACTCCTGTTGGTGATGTTACTTTAGACGACAAGGGTGAAATATCGTTCTCCTTTGATGGAAAAGAGGTTTCCGTTTCACTTTATGAAACTCCGGATTTAACTGAGGAAGAAGCGTTGCAAATTGTTGAAATGTACGCCGATCAACTTTCAGAAAATGTTACAGAACACAATGTCGTTGAACTTCCCCCTCTAAGGTTTGTTAAAGAAACATCTACGTCGGGCAATCTCCTGATGGAGGCTATCATTATAGATGTATCACCTGATTACTTCGTTGCTCCCGAAGAAGATTTAAGAACTGAAGCAGATATAGAAGATATATCTATAGCAGAAGAAAATTTACACGCACAACTTTCGTTTGACCGAGACGCGAGTGACGATTATATAGAAAAAACGATGGCATTACTTTCTGAAGAAAAGTCTGATATACCTGCTAAAGCACCGAGAAGAAAATCAGACTCGCAAAGAAGTGGTGATGATTATTTCAGTTTATCGAAAGATGCGCCTCTATCCGACGACCAAAAAGATGATGATACTCAAATGTTATCAGAGAGCGCTAGTTTTGCCAGTGCTCGAAGCGCCGAAAAGCTTAAATCACACACACAACTTAAATCACAAGATGATGAAATTGGTACTCAAGAATCGTCTGACATAACGAAAACAGTGTTACTTCGGGAGGACCATAAAATGAAAACATCTGAAAACATTGAAAAACCTACCCTTGATAGCACAATGACACCTGAAACGACTGTTATTCCTGAAATACCTCTTAATATAGATTCTCAGAAATTAGACAAATTTAATAAAGAAGTCACATTTGTTAGTTCATTATTATCAAAAATAATGAACAACATTCAAGTTACTGAAAGAGATATAATTTTAAAATCTCAGCTCATGTCGACTGCAGCTATAGCATCTAAGAGTTTAGAAATAATAAATAACCTAATAGAACCTTTGAGTGAAATTCATAGTATGACTGATGCGGTGAAAGAGACTATCAATGAGTCCGCCAAAGTAAATACGATTCTTTTCGAACGATTACCAAACTGTTTAAAGGAGTTGCAAAAATCTTTAACAATGATTGAAAAATGTGTTGATGTAGGCAATGACAAAACTCTTATAAACAACACATGTGTATCTATACTAAACAAATGTGAAAATGACATAAAAAAGGTTATTACAACCACGAAACATTTAACGGAAGAAAATTTGACATTTATGGGTGACAAATTTATTTCTGAAGTTCAAACAAGTAGTGAAGACATTCTTAATGTGCTGGAAGTAGCGAAATCAACGGTAGCTACCAAATCTATTTTATGTGAAGAACCAAAGAAAGATGAAATATCTGTTGATGTTCAACACTTAAATGATACTCAAAAAGCAATATACGATTTGAAAATACCTGTTAATTCCTTATTAAATATAGTAGAAAATGCGCTTAAAAACGTTTCGCAACACTCATCAGATATATACGATGCTGAAGTTATTTTAATAAATATGTCAGCATCCGTACAAGATCTACAAACATCTCTGGAACACATAGAATTTCTTTCGGTTGAAGAATCAAACTCTACCTTAGAAAAATATAATACAAAAACCATAGAGACTGTTATGGGTTCTATATTAAAATTAAGAACATCTTTTGAGAGTCTTTCTTTGGAAAAAGAGAAAAGGGACGATAAAAATGAAGTAAAAAATATTTTACAATTAATCAAGGGTAATCTTAATGAAATATCTTTACATATTGGTAACATTGAAAATGAAATAGGCACTTTTGACATTTTGCAAGGTGACAACAAATTAGAAATTCTACAAAAAATGGCCCACATTCTTATAACATTAGAAAATAGTATACCAACACTGAGTACAGTGCCTAATGTTCAAAGCACATTAACTATATTTCACAAACACCTAACAAAAGCCTTAGAAATTATTATAGAAAGTAATGAAACTACAAAATACCTAACCTTTGTACTTATCTGTGATGCAGTTAACCGAATAAACATATCAATTAAAAACGTCGAATCGAGCAAGCTATTATCATTGGCTAGTATAGGAAATAATCTTAGTATAATAGAAGAAATTATAAAAGATAATATAATTAGTCCGGAATTAAACAATGAAGTACTTAATGATATAAAACAATACTTTAATGATATACAAAATATGATAACATACACTGATGAAGAAAGTCTAAAAGTTGATTCTGAGCATATAAAAGACATTCCTTTTGACACTCGATATGAAGTATCTAAAGCGGATGTAGTTGTACATCAAATTGAACAAGCCATTTCTGTCATAAATAAAATATCAACAGAAGAGTTACCGGCAAATGTTGAACAAATCTATCCAGTTTTAGAAAATATATGTCCTGTACTGCAAGATCTTAAATGTAACATCGCCTCCTTCACAGAAAATGTTCAGGGAAATGATACATATTTGTCTGATCTATCAGAGCATGAAATAGAAGAGGCCTTTGGAAAGCCATTACGTACTCTTTACGAAAATGTGACAATAATGAATCAATGCATTCTTGAGCTAGCCGAAGAATCGAAGATAGATAAAAAGTTAGCTCTTGCCGTTGCTGAACCAATCCATGAGTTACATAATACTTTACAAGTATTTGAAGAAAATATCATTTCACAGTATGAGAGCTTGTCATCGTTACATGCTGATAGAAATGTTGCGTCAACGGCACAAATACTTCAGAACTGCTGCGTAGTCATTCAAGAACAACAAGAAATAGAGCCTGTTGAAGACATTTCGACGTTAGAAGATATATCCGGTATTAAAACCCAAGCCGATTCAATATCATTAGATAATATTTTATTAACGCCAGTCTGTGAAATAGCTGTTTCAGAACCAGCTATAGAAACTACTCAGAATTTAGCTGAACTTGGGATACAGCTTAAAATGTGTTTAACTGATCCTATAAAGGTAGACATGCTTGACAGAAAGTCACTGGGCGATTTGATTACATTAGAAAATGAAGTAGAAAATTTAATAACAGATTTTAAAACACCTTCTAAGGACGAAGATTATATAAAATCGGTATCTGAAAATGTATATGAACATATTTTACAGGTTCAGGATGATTTAATATTATTTACAGTTCAACCACTATCTGGTTCTCAAGAAAATATTGCACTTGTAAATATTTTAAATGATATGGCAAATGCGATAGCTGTAACTGTACCTTATAATACTGAACAACTAAAAACTATAAACATTGAACTCATTAAAAAAGAGCGCTGTGATAATGTAAATGAAGTGGAATATATCAAAAACTTGGAAAATGTTGTAATCAAAAGTGTCGAGTTTGTAAATGCTTCCGCTATAGATATACCAAAATCGGATATTAATAATCTTAATGACTTTTTACAAACTTGTAAACGGAGATACAGCATATTACGCGCTCTATTAAACCAACAACCAAGTCATAAGAAAACAATTCGATTATTACAAGAATACTTAGAGCTTAAAGCGAATATTAAGAATTTTAAAAATATCAAACAAGATCTTAATTTAACAAATGACGTTCAAGTTTGCATGGATAGCTTTTTAAATGAAACTGAAACAAGTATGCAAAGAATCCAAGGATCACTCATACGAATTGTATCATCTTTATCCGATACGTTGTTTCATAAGCCTCTAAATAATATTAAAGAATCTGCAGCATATTTTTCCGCTTTGATGTCAAAAAAATCTGACAACTTAAATGATCTAAACGAAATAATACAAAAATTTGCAGCTTTGCTTGATACTTCGCATCAACAGTTCGAATTTTTAGAGAACGATGTTATAAATGAGATTGAAAATACAGAAGTAAAAACAGAATTAATTGATGGCGAGCAACTTTTAAAAGAAAAATTAACCAACTTTTTGGAATCCGTTAAAATACAAAGTATTTTATCGAATAATGAAGATGTTAAGTCAGTTTTAGAGAAAGTTATAAAATGCTTTGAAAAACATAATGAGTATGAGAATGTGGTGGGACTAAGTAAAAAAATGATATTATTGAAATTTTTATCTGAATGTTCAAATACGTTTAAGCAAAATTTATCAGCACCCGATAAATCAAGTAAAATTGAAACATCTGTTGATGAAAAACTAACAAATATTTTAGAATGCTTAAAAACTGTAAATTATGAACTAAGCAATCTAAAAGAAAACGAAGTTTCTTATACAGAACCATCTATAGCAAGTGAAATAGAATTATGTACACACAAATTAAAGGATCTAAAAGAATGTATAAATGAATGTAAAAATGAAAATATGGAAAATAAAAATCACGCAGCACTTGTTAAAGAAGTCGGGAAAGAACTTGTTTTAATTCAAGATATTTCAAGTTGTCTGCAAAATTCTAAAATTCAGTGTATTAGCGATATTAATACACTTATTGAAAACACTAAAGAATGTTTGGAACCTCTGATGGGCCATAAGCTTGAACATGAACTTAAGCTTCCTAAAGGTTAGTTTTTATTTTTATGTGTATGTTATTTGAGAAGTATATTTATTTAATAAAATTTTATTTTCAGAGAAAACTGAAGCTCTTTTACAACATATGGAACAGTATATAGAAATCACAGAAATAATAGAAGAAATATCGGCAGTAATCAATATAAGTGATATAAAAGAAGCGAAAAAAATAGCTCAAGAATTGCATGAAAGCATCGCATCAACTGAAATGGCTGACAATGCTCCCGAAGAGGTTAAATATCATTTGGTTACTGAAAACCAAGAAAGTTTGGCTCAGCAGCTACAAAAATCTTTACTAGGTATTCAAGAAGAAGCACGAGGGAGCACTAGTGATTTGACTGACTATGATAAAGATGTAAAACTACAAGTTATTGAAGTTATTACACAATTACAAAATGACTTAAATAATATTGTTACTAAGCAGATCGAAACAATTGCTGAAACTAATGAAGAGTCAAAATTAGAAGAGTTAGAACCAGCATTAAAGGACCAAGATACAGAACTATGTGCTTTTGATCCAGAAATTGGAGCAAATAGTGAAACAATTAATCATGGGTTAGACGTAGCTAACACACAAACTAAGGAAATTAAAAATAATGATGATCAAAACATTACTGAGAATATTGAAACACCATTGAGTGGCTCTCTACCTACAACTAAAGATGAATTTTCTCATTCTGATAAACCTAATAATCAAAACATGGATGTTACTATTGATAAGTCTTTAGGAAAGGATGATGATAGTAAGAAACTGGTTCAGGATAAAGTTTCAGTTGACATAGCTCAACCTGATCATACTTCTGTTGAAAAACATACATCAGAGGATATTCAGACATCGCAAAATATTCAACAAGCCATGGAGACCACCTTATCAGAGACCTCTTCATCGGACTTTAAAACTATAGATGATGCTTCAAAAGCTCCGGAGATAATAAGTATTCAAAGCAACGAAAATAAGGCAAATGTCGTAATACATCAACTTGACGAAGCAATTAGTGCAATAAATAACATTCAGTTAGAAGACATTACTTCATTTACTAGTAATATTTCCCCAGTTTTAGAGACTATCTCCCCAATTTTAGAAGAAATAAAATGTAACGTTGCTTCTTTACAGTTAAAAATTCAAGATAACGAGTCTTACGCATCTGAAATGTCAAGTGCAGATGTAGAATATTCATTCGGTAAACCATTACGTAGCTTACATGAAAATATTAGTGTTTTAAATGATTTGATACTCGATTCAGTAAAAGATACAACAGAAAATACCAAAGCTATTCATGCTTTTGCAAAACCTCTCCAAGAATTACAAAACACTATACAAATACTACAAGAAAATGTTATTTCACAGTATGAGAGTTTATCATCTTTATATGAAAGTGTTAATATTGCTACAACAGAACAAATTTTACAAAACTGCTGTTTATTGGTACAAGAACAACACGAAATTGAAGCTATTGACGACCTGTCTACTTTAGATGACTTATCTGCCATTAAAACCACAGCAGAATCAATCTCTTCTGATATTCTTCCAATTGCTCAGGAATCGTTTATAACACTGGAAGAATGTCAAAACAATACAAGGGAAAATGAACTTGAAATAACTCCAGTTCATAACTTAGAATATGAAAGTGATAACGTTTCAGAAATTCTTTATGAAGATAGTAATAAAACTAATTTGACAGCAGAACCAAAGATTGATACCGACAATCAAGAAGGTATTGTACAGAAAGTGGATGTCAATATAAATGAACAATTAGAATTAAAGTTACAAAGTGATGATAACGCTTTGGAGGAAAATAATGCAAGTAAAATTGAAGACAAAGAAAACAGTATAACAATTTTAAAAGACAGTGAGGCTAGTATTCTTGAAAATCAAATTATTATTGCAGATGAAAAAGAGGTAGTAGACGTTCATGGAGATCAAGCTATTATAGAAGAAAAGAATATTACTGATGATGTATTGCAAATTAAAACCTTACAATCTGAGGCATCCAAAACAATGCCAGAAATGGAAAAAGGTAATGAAAAATCATTTGTGACAAATGTTGAAGTAGAAAATGCTGATGACAATAATAAAGAAGGTGACTTAATAGTTAATCAGGTGGATAATTTAACGGAAGCTATTTCCATGGCACAGATATGTGAAGAATTGCAACCAAGCTTACAAGTGATTGGTAAGATAATATCGATTTCCTGTGAGATCAGTATTTGCTAATACTAGTGAATTAATAAGTTGGTAAGTTCATTTGTTATTAATAAAGTAATGAGTCTGTTCTTTTTTCAGATGGGTTACAAGAAATAACTGTCAATACTGAAAACGCAATCGAAAAAATGGAAGCTCTACTGATTGAGTTAAATGAAAATGTTCAACTTTCTGCAATTAGTATAGTAGATAATACCGATGTGCTTCAGAATATATTAGATGAATTTCAAATTGAGGTTATTAAATTGAAGAGCGAAAATGACGCAGAGACAAATGACGCTCTTACCGAGTCTCTAAATGACTTAGAGTGCAGTGTAAGAAGTGTACAACTTCAAGTAAGTGAAAATAGTCCCTCAGAGCACATTATTGAAGCCAGTGATACTGTGCAATTATTAGTAAACAATGTGAAGGAAATGTTGCTTGAATCAGAGGGCACCAAAAACGATGACGCTAATAGGGAAAATATGTTAAAACATTGTGTTGATGACACAGATGCTACAATACTATTATTAGATAAAGTTTCAGAAACAGAAAATCATCAAAAAGAAATTGAGGGTATTATTAAAAATTTAAATGACGTTAAAGACACTATTAAAACTATTAAACAGAGCTTTTCAACGGACCAAGAAACATTAATCGATAAAGGTGTTGATATATTACAAAATTTAGACATTGTTGAAAATCAGTTATTTATAATTGAAAGTGATTTAGAAAAAGTTCCAAATATTGAAACAACCACTCGTGACACCATTGTGACTGCGGTGCATTCTGTTTTTACGAGCCTTGCAAATATGAGGGGAACAATTTCGAGCATTCAAAAACGTTATGTATATCAGAACTATGGAAAACCATCTGAAGATTTACTACATGCAATAAAAAATATAAATTCTTTGGGTAAATTCGATGGAAAGGATAATTGGAGACAATTAAGCAAGTATCTTCGTAAAACCCTCAATCATTTTGAAGACATCAAATTTTATATTAACCTCGATAAAACGGCAAGAGTGCCTGGTGACGCTTCGCTAACTAATGTTGTATTAAATGAATTAAAGTTATTATTGACAAATATTGTTCTTGCGAATGTGATTGAATTAAATAAACCATTAGAAGATGCAGTTAATGAAACTATTACAAAATTATTGGAGAATATTCATGAAGTTGAGAGTAGATCTATCTTAGAAGTAAGGGAAAAAATTCCTATATTTAAAGAAATAACTTCAAATTTATTAAGAATGACAAATAAAATTAAAGAATACTACGAAATAAAGTTGAACGATTCTATGCAATTGGGTTTAAAAGCTCCAATTGATATAGTTCAAACAGAAGAAAAAACCCATAGTGATTCGGATATCAAAACAAAACAAATAGTTTTTGATCTTATAACAGAAGATATTTCGCAAAGGATATTAACAAGTGATGTCCGAACCCTTCGCGAAGAAATGATATTTGAAGATGATGTAAATAATGAAAAACGGTTTTTACACGAAACAATTCAACCATTAATCGAGGAGGTTATAGATGAGGCGATCAGTAAAGTAATATGCATAGATAGTGTACAAGATAATGAAACAATTAAAAAATCAACCCAGGAAATAACATTACAGTCTATAGACACAAAAACTGATATTGAAGGCGTCGATATAGTTAGTGAACAACTACAAAACACACAGAAAGCCAAAAATTTTGATGAAAATTTAAATATCGACACAGACATTGAAACAAACTCTGAAGTCATAGATGCCGTGATCGGTTTAAATGAAAATTTAGAACAAACATATATTGTTAAAGAACTGGTTAAAGCAGATGATGAAAATATTGTTGAGAATAATAACGATACATCGACAGCACTTGATACTGCATCAAACTTCCAAGAAATCAGTACAGAAACAATTACCGAAATAGATGGTGCGATTATACCTCAGTCCACGGCACAAGAGATTCAGAGAGAAGAGGTTAACGTGATTTCAGAAACTTCGGAACTATATGCGCAAAATGACCAAAATATAGACATAGCCTTGGAAATAGCCGTCAATAAAGAAAATGTTGAAGAACATGACGGAAAGATTGAACAGACGACATCTCAAAGTAAGCGAGTAGATAAAAGTAACGATGAAATTAGTAAAACTACACCGGAAATATCTTTTGATAAACAAGAACAAGACCAAAATATTGACAAAAGTAAAGTTAATAAAGATAAATATTCAACAGGAAAATCACAGGAATCTGTAAGCATTTTAGAAGAAAGTAAGTCTACCAAAAGCAGTGAATCAGTCGACAATAACAAGAATAATGAAGTAGCTGTATTACCTACATCAGAATCGATTATGAGTGATAAACGAAATCAAGATACATTAACTTTAGACCCAGAAAGTAATAAAGGTAAAATAGAGCCGCACACTAGTGAAATAATTCAAAGAGACGATATGTGTATATCTGCCACGAAACAAATGGAGCCCAATGATTTGGAAAGTAGTATATTAGAATATCCTGGTATTGAAAAAGGCATAAAAAGTGACGAGCCTAGCTATGTTGACTCTGAAAAGACAAAGAAACAAAACGTGATTGAATCAGAAAAGAGCACAAGAATAAGCAGTGAAAAATCTGATATTTTAGATAAAGAATTAGACATTGAATGTGTTAAAAAAGTAGAAGAAACTTGCCTTATAGGAGAAACTATTTTTAATAAAAATGATAAAATAAGTTTGATGGAATCAGAACAGGGTTTACTTGAACAAAAGGAATCACAAAAACAAGATATTGAGACTAATGTAACAAATTTAAAAATAACAGAACAGGACGTACCCTCATTTATTAAAGAAGACGAACTAACTACTAAAACTAATGAAAATAAATTATCGATTGAAGAGGTTATTACAGAAACAAATGATTCGAAACATAAATTAGAAAGAGTTCAGTTTGCCAACGAAGAATATGAACAACCCATCAATGCCGAAAAAGAAATTTTAATGGAAAATAAAGAACAAAACTTAAATCAAGAACATTTGAAGGTACTTGAGTCCAAAGAGAATGAATTTATTATAGCAAGAGCCGAGGAAGTTCAAATAAGTGAACACATAGAGAATAAAGTACAGGTATCTCAAGAACTTAAATCAAACATACACGAGGCGCAGATTCTTGAAGAAGAAATACAGGAGAAATATGTTATTAACCAAATCGAACACGATATTGAACAAAGAGTCACTGATCAGAACATTTATACAGATAATTCATCTCATTTAGAAGAAGCTGTCCAAGACTTAAGCAAGACACTAAGTAACTCGAATGACTTCCAACAAATTAAACCACTAGTGTGTGATAAGACTAAAGAATCAATAGAAATGAAAGACGAAGAAACGAGAAGAGTGATTGATAAGGATCAAACTAATTTACAAGTTAGTGTTTCCGAAGAAAAAGTTACTAAAGTACAAATCAGTGAAAAAGTTAAGGAATCCCCCGAATCCGTAGAAGCTCAGTTACTAGAAAATGATGAATCTAAAAAATCTCCGAAACCACAAGAAACAAAGATACAAGTCCGTGACACTACTAAGAAATCACCTGAAGGAGATGAAGTTAAGACACAAGAGGAAAATGAAACAAAGGAATCTACTTTGGTAAAAGAAACTAAGGCTCAAATCAGTGACAAATTTAAGGAATTACAGATACAAGATGAACGTCTGATTCCAGTAAGTGATAAAACTAATGAAATATTGAGTGACACAGATAAAAAACTTTCTGCTTTGGAAGAAACTAGTAAACAAACTGGAGATGAAACTGTGAAAACTCTTGAAGTAGAAGTAACTAAGGCAAATGTCAGTGATAGAGTTGAGGATCCATCTAAAAAAGAGCCTCACCAGCAAATGGGTGATGAAACTAATAAACCTCCTGAAGTAGAAGAAACAAAGGTACCAGTCCTTGATCAAGACAAACTAACACGAGTAAGTGATGAAAGTAAAGAATCTACTGAATTAAAAGAAAGTAAGGCAAAAATTGGTGACAAAGTTCAGATACCAGCGAGTGATAAAACCAACGAAAAAATAATTGAATCTCAAGAAACACGTTCTTCTTTGGAAGAAACTACCGGAAACTCTGAAGATACAGTTGAGAAATCTGCTGAAGCAGAAAAAACACAAGTTATTGATAAACTTAAGGATTCGGCTATAGAAAAATCTCAGACACAAATTGATGTTAAAACAAAGGAATTGCCTCAATTAGATAATTTAAAAAAACATGTCACCGATGAAAACACAAAATTGACTGAAGAACCAGAAGAAAATAAGATACAAGAAAATGAAAAGACCATTCAATCTTTCGGAGAAGAAGAAACTAAGGGACAAGTTTATGACCAAGCTGAGAATTCAAAAGCCGAAGAATCTCAGTCACAAATGAGTGAAAAAGCTAAAAATGTGCTAGAAGTACAAGAAAAGAAAGAAAAAAGAAATGATGAAGTTAAAAATTTACCTAAAATACAAGAAAATATAGAAAAGGTCAGTGATAAACCTAAAAAAATGCTCGTTGTACAGGAAGAGAAAGAACGAGTGAGCAATGAAGTTAAAACATCATCATCTGAAGTAGGGAAACCTGAAGTAAAAGATGACAATGCTAAAACATTGATTCAAACAAAAGAAAGCAAGGAAAACTTGGGTGAAAGTGTTAAAAAACCACACACTAATTTGGAAGAAACTGTAGAAGTAAGTGAAAAAGAAAAGGATTTACTCGAAGTACAAGAAATGAAGACACAAGTTAGTGACACAGGTAAGGATTTGCCTAAAGAAGAAGCCGAGACAATTATGATTCATAAAGCCAAAGAACCTACATTAGAAGAAAATAAAAAGCAAGTCAATGGTAAACGTAAAAAAGCACCTAAGGAAGAAAAGTCTAAGATTGAAGAAAGTGATAAGGCTGAAAAACCTAAAGTACAAGTTAGTGAAAGAGTCGAGGAGTTGCCTACAGATGGAAAAGAACATGCAAAAGTATGTGGTGGTGCAGAAATTTCCCCTGAAGTACAAATCAGTGATGAGATTGAAAAATTACACCAAGAAAAAGAAAATAAGACCCAATTGACGAATGACGCTATAGAGTCTCTGGAAATAGAAGAATCTAACGCTCTATTCAGTGACAAAACTATAGAAATGTCTAAAGAAGAAGAACCGCACCAACAAGTTAGTGATAAAGCTAAAAATTCCCTTGATGAACAAGAAATGAAGATACAAATCAGTGACAAAGCTAAGAATGTGTCCGAAGAAGAACCTCAGATATCAGTGAGTAGTAAAACTAAAGAATCATCTGAATTGGAAGAACCAAAAAGGCAAATCAGTGAAACTGTTAAAAAGTCGTCAGAAGGGGAAAAAACTGAACTACAAGTGATTGACGCAAAATCGCCTAAATTAGAAGAAATGACCGAACAGGTCAGTGATAAAACTAAAAAATCGCAAGAAGAAGAAGAAACTAAGACACAAATAAGTGGCAAAGCTAAACAATCGCTTAAATTAGAAGAAAACAAGGTGATACAAGCAAGTGAAGGAGGAGAAAATTTGTCAAAATTAGCTATTACGAGCCAACTCGCAATTGAGACATTTAAATCATCAGAACAAATAGGTGTCACAGTAAAAAAATCGTCTGAAGAAATTCCAGATGTATCAATTTCTAGCGAAAATAATCAAAACACGTCACAGACAAAGGACACCAATAAACAAAATAAGTTGAAGCTGAGAGAACAAGTATCAGTTTCTGAAGAAACTAATATCAAAGAAAACACGACAACTAAAATTATCAAAAATGGCGAGGTTGTAACTGAAAGTAACAGCAATAAAACTGCACAAGAGAATCAACTTAATGATGAAAAAATACATTCGCCGGAGAAAAAAGAAAAACAAAAGAAAACGAAAGAAAATCATAAGACACGTGTAAATGACGAAGAGAAACAATATAATACCCACGTTAATAATATTCAAGAAAACGAAACTGCTTATAGCCAGCGTAACAATGCAACAGAACACAAAGAGTTATCCTTCACAAAGACCAGCGAGGATCACCAGGTACAAAGACGCAATAAGGATGCTTATATTCCCAAAGAGAAGCCACAATTTATTGACCCAAATATTTCGGATTCAAGCTTACAGTTTTCAAGGCCACCGGTATATATAGCGAAACCAAATGAGGATGATAGTCTTTTGCCTGAGATAAATACATATAGTTCGACTTCAAAAGTGTTCTATAAAGCACAAAGTTTAGTTCGGGAACATCAAATAAGATCTCCTAGTCTTGTGGACATGAGTGATTCGGTAGATTCCAGAGAGAGACAATCCGAAATGAGATTAAAGGCAAAAGCACGGAGTGAGACAAGAAGTGTGTCAGAAAAACGTGGTAGCTCTACGAGAGACTTAAAGAGAAAGCCAGTATTTTCAACTCATTTAACGAACAGAACTGCTGTGGAAGGATCACGAGTGAAACTTACATGTAGTGTTTTATCGTCCACAGAGCTTAACTTTAAGTGGTATAAAAATGGTGTATCTCTCGATGATAAACATAAGTATAAAATTAAATTTACCGATGGCCTCATAACAATGGAAGTTTTGAATGCTGTTCCTAGTGATTCTGGAGAGTACAGCTGCACAGTGGAGAATGAAAATGGATCTATAAGTACTTCCGCAAATCTAAAAGTATACCCGAGCTTTGAGCCCTCACCGATTCCACCAACATTCACTCGATCGATTCGCGGTAAGATTTTACGTTACCTGTTTTTGGCCTTTGAATTTTTTGTGTGTTTTTTTTAATAATGATATATTTACAGACGTTTACCATAGAGCTGAGAATGAACTAGTGCTGGAGTGTAGAATTAGAGGGCAGCCATTGCCAACAATAACATGGATAAAAGACAATAAGCCGATAAGCTGTGACCCACGCTATCAAGCTTCTTATTTAGCCGAGGGCTTATGTAGACTTACTATCAGTGCCCCTACTGAAGAAGACAGTGGAATGTATACTTGTAAAGCAGAGAGCTCGGTATGGGTTGACCAGATTACGCATGTGGTAAACTTTACAGGTGAGTTCTTTCCTAGAACTATTTATAACCTTAGTTGTTACTTAAAGCTATGAAATTTGGTAAACAAAATCGCTGTAGACCATACATATAGCAAACAACCTGAAAACTGAACATGAGTTCGACAGGCACTTGTGTAATTTTTATATTACCTTAGTTTTATATTTTTTTACTACAATTTTGTGTTTTTTTTTCAGGTACAGAAAGTCGGGTAAGTCCTCATTTACCAAGTATTGATAGAGCACGCTACGCACCAGACATTCGTCGTCCACACTTTACAAACGTTCTAAGTGACTACAAAGTAGTAAAAGGTGGAACGATAGGTTTGCAAGTAGAAATTGGGGGAGCACCAACTAGAGTAGAATGGCTTCGAGAGGGGTCGTCTGTTACCGATCTTTACAGAAATGCCCAGACATTTGTTGACCATGGGATTTATACGTTAGCCCTCTCTGACGTGACTGAAAAACATTCCGGCTTGTACACGTGCAGAGCGTGGAGTACTCATGGTAATGTGGACATGAATGCTGATATCACAGTTATACAGCCAAATGAGGTTGACGGAAAACCACCTGTAATAGTTAGCAGGCCCGCAAAGGACGTACTCATATCAGTAGGGGAAGATATAAACATTTCATTTAGAGTCCAAGGGGAGCCAAGACCTAAAGGTATGCAATTACAATATGATACATCATATTCTTTTTCAAACAAAATCAGTAATAGTGTATATTATTGCCAACAGTGTTCTTTATGAAAGGAATTCGAGATATAACTAATAGTCAACGTGTTTGTAAAATGACCTCCGATGATTACGTGAAGTTCACGTTGAAGAGGTCTGTTATATCCGATGCCGGTACCTATTGCGTCTTCGCCAGGAACGCTTATGGATGTGATAGAGCATTTGTTACTGTCATTGTAAGTATTCATTATTAACTAAACAAATAATAATTCAGCCGAAGCTTACACGCAGTTTGAGAAATTTAATCGCAAGTAAAACGCATAGCAATATACCAAATAACCAAGACACTGATATTAAGACCTGTGAACTGTATATAGGTAATAAAAAAATAATTATGAGTGAAAATATTGTTTTAGGTGCGCCAACGTGCGTCTTCCGATAACCTGATATCTGACTGGACCTACCCGATGGACGATCAAGCTATTGTCACAGCCGATCGAAAGTATAAATGTAAGTACATTTATTTATATTTGTATTCAATTTATTTTTAAGCACGCTCTTCATTTATTAAATTATTAAAAAAGCAATAAAAATATTATTGCTTATTTAATACTTTTATGTAGCTCATGACATGTAAAGAACGCTATAAATCTATAAAATGACCTACTACAATGTTTAAATTATATTTACACGACAAAAATATTTTTCTCAAACGCTCCAGGTCATAATATTTTTTACATTATTTAATGCAATTTTCGTAACATTTATAAATTATTGTTTTATAAATATTTCTAAAGCAACGTGTTCATGCGATGTTTCTTCTGTCTTGGCAGCTTACCAGCCATATTAAAGGTCAATGGCGCGCCAATAAATTATATTTCTTTTGTAGCCGTGCCCGGGCGCATACCGGGAGAGCCGAGTGCAGTGGATGGTGGAAATAACTGGGTTAGCCTTGCCTGGCCGAAACCAGACCCTAACGCCGCTGCCCCCGTCCTAGCCTATAGAGTAGACTCCTGGCTTCTCGGCAAAGACGGAGGAGCACGTTGGATTGAAATGGGAATTACCCCACGAAATACGTTCGACGCATTTAACCTTAAACAAGGAGAAGAATACCACTTCAGAGTGACACCGAGGAACAGATACGGGTGGGGAGAGCCGGTACAAACTTCCACGCCAATCGGTGTAGGCATCGCTGGAGATAGGCCGGAGTTTGTTGATATTCTGCCAGGATTATTGAAAGTACTGGTTGGTGAGACGGCTGGCTTAAGTTGCAGCTTTAAAGGGAAACCTACTCCTGATATAGTGTGGATGAAGAACGGTCACGATCTTGAAGAAAGCATTAGGGCAAGCACTTCACAGAGTGGCAATGTGTGTTCGTTGACGATTAGAGACGTCAATATTGAAGACGAGGGTCGGTACAGTTGTGAGGCAACTAACGTTCATGGCCGTGCGTCAACGTATGCGAGAATGACTGTTATCACTGATAGAACGGTTTGGGAAGCTGATGCGAAACTGAAAAGGTAAGCTTAGTAATTTATTTACTGAATAATTTATCTAATATGAATCCATTGGCGAATTGTTTGTAACATACGTATAATGTTTACAAATGTCTACAGAGAGAGATCAGCAGATGTAGAAGGGGACTATCCTCCTCAATTTACTATGAGATTAAGAGACAGGCGGGTGCAAGCGACGTATCCCGTTCGCCTCACATGTCAAGTCATCGGATGTCCAGCGCCCACCGTCACTTGGTATAAGGATGGACAAGAAGTTCAGCTTGATAGTAAGTTGTTATTATTTATTTAACAATTTCCTGTACACAGTCACAAAAAATATTACGGTATATTTGAAAAAGCTAAATTGAATACCGGTTGTTACTACCATGGTTTCAGTAGGTGGTTGAATCTAAATATATACTATATATCATATTATATACTGAACATTGCAACACGTTAACATTGAACTAGAACAGGTAACAAACATTTACGGGAACTGAGTACGGACTACAGATATAAATAAAATGTTGGCACACGCGCGCGATTACAAATCAATAGTCACTATTGCAGTGAATTATTTTTATATTACAAAAGAAGATTTGTATATTTTGGTCTCATATATAAACTACAAGATTAGCATCCTTATACATATATTTATAACAGAAATAATAGTATTCATTATGGTACAATAATAAAGATAATTAAAAGTCTAGTTGGAGATGTTCTATTAGCATTGGCAATACTCGTCGTCTCGTTTAGTTTACTGGACTCGTAATTATATAATAATATGCTCTATATACTCTAATGTACGTCTTATTTCTATCCTTTATCAATATGTTAACTTCTCTTGCAAATAGCTCGCCGAGTGAAGTACCAAGATGAGCATTTCCATACATTAGAAATAGCTCCAACTACGCTTCATGACGGTGGGGTGTTTGAGGCATTGGCTCGAAATGGCTGTGGAGCTGTCAGTTGTCGGTGCAGCCTCGTCGTGGACAAGGGTATACGGGCCTATGTGGCACCAGAGTTCTGCTGTGGATTGGAACCTTCCTATCGGTTGAATGAAGGTTAGTTCTCTGTATTTATAATTATATAATATTCAAGTTTGTACTTTCCTGACAATATTTATGTTATATTTGGTATCGGTTAGGATTCTATATTCATTTTGACATAACAATAAGTCATTTAACAGTCATCGTGTCCATTGGATATTTAAAAAGTGTTAGATTAAATATATGCACCAGACTTATATTATTCGTACTACCAATTACAGGCGAAGAGCTTCGGATATCCGCAATGGTAGAGGCCTACCCATCAGTGGGTGTGACTTGGTACCGAGATGGGGTTCGTCTCCGGCCTAGCAGACGTGCCGTTATGACTCTCAACAGAGACGGACAGATAGAACTAGCCCTGGCCTGTGTCACTCCGCGTGACGCCGGGGTATATACTTGCACAGCTTCTAACGAAGTGGGACAAGCTAGCACGTCAGGGAAGGTGGAAATAGTGACGTCAGAACGCAGCGAGGATAAAAGAGTCCTGCCCACAGTTGTGTGTCCTGATGTACCGTAAGTGTGAACTGTTCGTATGTTATATTAAGATGTAAGTCAGTTCAAATATCTACGTAGATTTGAAATGTCGTTATTAGATGGGATTTCAGACCAGTATTTATTGCCGTGGCCTGCCAGAACGATAATTATAAGATATAACTAAAATCTTAAAATCAGCGTCATTATCACTAGGATATCAATACTTCTTAGTAAGCCATGGAAGAACATAAACACAAACTATCGCTGATATTTTATATAAAAAATAAATTAAAGAGAAAGAACAGCATTGAGAAGACAAGAAGTAAATAAATGTTATAATTGTGTTTTAAAAACGATTTATAATTAACCAGCATTTAACGGTATATCCGTATAATCATCCTCAGGTACTCAAAAGAACCAATGTTCTTGAAAAAGCCAAGGTCGACAGAGGCTCAGGAAGGAGACACGGTCATCATCGAGTGTGAAGTGATCGGTGATCCCACACCTGATGTCTACTGGCTTAGGGATTTCTTGAAGGTATGTTGGATATTGTTGTTAAATCATCCTGTTGTGTTTGACAAAGCTTAGTGTCATACAAATATTCTTAATCTATACTCCTATACTAATCTTTCAAATGGAAAAGACCCATGGTCGGTAATGTGCACTTCCAACGACCAAGCCGACCGACTCGTCTCTAGGGCTCACGGGGACTATCGCACTTTTTGATGGATTAGCTTCAATTAAAATTTCGATTACCTGGAAAAAGCTTCCTCTCGAATCACCTCTATCTATTAAAAAACAGCATGAGAATCGATTACGTAGCCTAACAGATTAAGGATACATATGAACCTAGAAAGCGATTTTGTTTTTTACTATGTAGTAATGTATATTTCAGCCGGATTATTACCGCGACGCGAACCACTTCAAGCAAATGGCGGCCGGGCCTCTTTACCGGTTCGAGATCCCGCACGCGAAGCTCGACTACACGGGAGCGTACTCCGTCGTCGCCAAGAATGTCCACGGAGAAGCCAAGGCTATAATATCCTTGCAAATATTCGCTAAAGGTGACATTTTCCCTTTCATATTCTTCCTTTCTTTCTGAAATTTCTTGTTAAAACTTTTAAACCTTTTTTCTCCTTCTGTCATTCCCACTTTCGCTGTACAACTTATGAATTCAATCAACATAAAAAAATACAAAAATATATGTAAGTAGCTATAAAAGATGAAATTAAAAATATAATATCTGTAGGTAGCCTCTATTGAAATTAACTTTTTTAAAGAGAATCTCTGCCTTAATGACTTTATCTATTTATTAATCTGAACTTGTCTACTGTCTAATTAAATAGTTTAAAAAATTGTTATTTCAGATCTGAGGTCCACCGATGATACACATAATATTCGATACGGGTACGTAGTACAAAGCTACAAACATAACTATAAAACTTTAACTACGGGATAAAGTCTCCAGAATGTATATATACATAAATAAAGCAATTCGCTGGTTCCGGGGTATGGGATTCTTAATAAACAGGTGAAAAAGTAAGATCACCAATAGGTAATATTTCTTTGGCCTTGAGACTATACTATACTAAACAATCAAACATGTGGTCAGATCCCTTTAGGATTCTAATTACTGGGAACTAAATATTGAACAAAAAAAGGTCTTTATTAATCGGTTTAGCCGTCTTTGGACAATTGAAAAATATTACAATATTAAGTCAATCATCTTTCAAAGCCACTTCCAAATTTTTGATAATAATTTAGGAAGCCACACTAGAATTTTTATCGGTTTGTCGAACCAACGTAACAAATGATCCTCAAAATCTCTTCTCTCTCTTTTCCAGTCGTGTGGAAGTAATTCCTCGATTCGAAAAGGAGCTGACAGATTTGCTCTGTTACGACGGCGATGCGATCGAGTTCGAATGTCGGGTTTCCGGTAACCCCGAACCTGACATTCGATGGTTCCATTACAACGAGGTAACTTGCAAAATGCTTTTTAGCTTTTGATTGTGATTTGTCTATATTTAGTAGATATTTATATCTACTATTACAAAGATATTGTAAGGAAACCAGCTTGACTTTTTTAACCACAAATCACCAGACATTAAGTGAACTTATACTCTTAGAAATAGTACACATGTATGAATGATAGGTTACTTTTGAACACTGCTAAATTATTGAGGAGATTGTCATAGGTATATAGGTATATGTATTATCGAATGGTATTTTATTAAAATTATAATATAGTGATGCTTTATATTTCAGGCAAAAGAGGTTATCTCATTGATTCTGTCGTAGTTATTTTAGTTAACACATTTAAGTCTTCTGATAAACCGTTAAGTTGATGTTTTTAACCTAATATACCTAAAACAACGATACATTAACTGCTGTCTAATACCTTCTAGATTCTACCAGAATGTCCCGACTTCGAGTCAACATACGAAGTGGGTACAGCTCGGTTAAAGATCAAGCAAGTGGCAGCCGAAGACGAAGGCACTTATACCTGCGAAGCGACCAACAACCTTGGCAAAGCTACTTCGAAAGCGTGTCTGGTTGTGTACCGTGAGTATCCATGAGTTGGTCTTAAATTATACTCTGTTATGAGGTAGTATCGTTCACGAGACTTTTCTTCCTCTAAAGGTATATTATAGAGATTTGATTTATTCGAAAAATATGTTAATATGTTTTTAAACATATGTCCTTTCAAATTTCTAACATTAGTTGGATTAAGGTCATATAAAATAATTAAATAAATATTTTCAGGACATTTATACACAGCGCCATTTAGTTAAGCTAAGCAGAAGCTCGTGTTATGGCAACTAGATAACGGAATAAATTACATATAAATACTTTTCTATTGTAAATACATAAAGACTCCAGAAAAATACAAATGTAAATTACAAATATGTTTTACCGGTCTGGGGATAGAACCCACGACCCTTCGTGCAGAAAGCAGTTGTGCTACCACTGCGCCAAGCGGTCGTCAAGTGAAAACCTTCTAATGTTTCCAGCGCCCGGTGAACCGAACACGTTGAGCCAGCGGCTTCAGCGGCCGGCCATGCTGTCGTCCGCCGCGTCAACACCGCGCTCCACGCCCCGCACCACGCCGCGCTCCACGCCCGCGCGCTCCGTGTCGCGCACGCCGGGTACGTGATACTTACAGCTCTGGTAGTATGTTGTAACTAGTATGCGAGTACTTGTGTACTAGTTCAATATACTAGTTACTATTAATCCTTAGAAGAAGTCGATCGGAAAACATTTACTTCAATTTGTGAATAAGAAGACTCAATAAAGTAGCATATATATAAAAAGTCGACAAGTAATAACGAATTTTTGTACCTTTTCAAATGTTTTCCGAGTCCTTAATCATTCATGTTGTAACGCTTAACAGGTCCAGATATGCGCCGCCTCCGAAGCCCGACACGGGAAATAGCCCCTAAGTTCTACACGTACCCCTTTAACAAAGTCGTCGAAGAAGGGGATACCGTGATCTTCCAATGCGCAGTCGCCGGCCTCCCCCCTCCCTGGGCAACATGGGACAAGGACGGCATAATCATAACACCGACATCACGAATCACCATTAAAGAAAAAGACGAAATGTTAAGAATACTCCAAATCGATGAAGTTTCTATAGATGACGTGGGCTTGTACAGAATTACGTTGGAAAATGATTATGGAAGGGCCGAGGCGTCAGCGAGATTGGAAGTGATATCGCATAAGGGCAAGTTCTACGCTGGCGTGAGGTCGTGTAGCGCCTCGCCGAGGAGGATGTTGACGTATCGACCGCGCACTTCATCGAGACAAGACTGAAACTGAAGCCACGGACTTAAGTAAGTACTTTTAGTACGCAGCGATTTGGGGCCCCAACTAATGATGCGCCTTGCGAATGTTATTAATAGCAGACTGCGAAATATTAGCTATTATATTTTAACAGTTAGTTTTGAGTTATTTTATGTTATATTTTAAATAGTGTTCTTTATTATATTATGTTTATTTCAGGACAAGGGATGCCGCGTTCGTGAGAATTTTGTTTTCGCATTTGTGTTTTATAGACATTTCTAAAGTTTCCTACCGCAATATGGCCTGTTTTATATTTTGTTAGTAGATTGCTCATGTTATAACTAAGAATATTTATCGAGCACCTCGATGATTCCAAATATGTAGGTAAATGTTTGTACACAATTTATGATATTATATTTATGAGTTGTTGAAATTTTTTTAGTGATAGTCCAGGAACACCCCGGGGTTTGTGAAATATATGTATTATGTGCATTGCAAGTTATCGCAGTTTTATTGTATCTTTAAAATGTACAAGTGTGTCTTTTTATTTTCTGTTCCCTATTTTTCCCTAATCTTACAAAAAATCTTCGACTTTTTCGATCGAATCACACAAACTCCTTACGTTGACGTTGTAAAAAGTATTAATTTGACATTGACATTGACACATCACTCGTAATATCATAACTATTTTGACATTTACTACACGAATGGAGGTGCTGCCAGAATTTGTTTCTTAAATATATAATACAGTTCCATCTAAAGAGAATAATTACAAAGAATATTAAATAAGATTCAGAAATCATAAAAGCTGTGCAGTAATTTTTGATTATTGTGAACAAACAGACGTCGTGACGACGTATTTGGAGTGAAATCGTATAACATTATGTGGTAATACATTGATGACAAACATCACAGCATTACTTATTTCATACTTCTCTCGCAGAGAAGGATAGGACCGCAATAACTATAACAGCATTTTCCAATTACAGAGCATAGTGCGACATTTCGATCAATGTCAAATCATTTGTTAATTTTCTGTCACTACACATGTAATTGCACGCGAATCACTACTTAGTACTTTTCGAGTGTTCATACATATTTCTTTGTTCATATAAAGAAAGATGTAGTTGAAACATTCAACGTTAAGCGTTATGCCGCATAATGCGCTCCAGTTCTATTCTGTTAAAGGTCAATTTTAATAGAAATTCTTCCCCAAAAATGTACTAATAGGCACCACAATTTACGCTGAAATAAAACGCCACACACTACAGATAATTTATTTAAGATCAAACTACACGTTAACAATAATTAATAAATACTATAAATAGATAATGTCTATACGAATAGCATTTGGCTTAGGATATGTTACCGTAAATTAATTTAATGAATGCCACTTTAATGCATTACGAGTATAACAAGCAAGGTATATTGTCGTAAGCTTTGGAGTTTTCTCCCCGCTGGATTTTAACAAATTTTGAGATAGATTTTATGAATAGTAAGAGAAAAGTAACAATCCGGCAGTTGAAAATCTAACGAAATATATTAACCTGATGGTATTTAAAAATTTACGGTTTCACACAATATATTGAGTAGCATTAGCTAACTACAGAGTTAGTTTATAAGGTAAGGTAATTGTAGTAAGGTAGGTATTATTACGATATTAAGAACAAAAATTTTCATACCATGCCTTGAAGGGGCCTTAAGTAAAAAAGACTTTTGTAAGGACCATTTCATTTCAATAATAAAAGATAGAACTTTGATACGAACGTTTTATAAATCAGTTTATATTATGTAATATTGTACGACAATATTAAAACAGATTAAGATTGATAGTTTGATGAAATATCACTATAACATTTATAAAAACAGTTTTCAAAAGATACCAAGTCTATCTACTTTCACTACACATTAACGGCGGTTCCCAATATGCAATCTCAATCCGTTTTCAGCTATCTACGGTTGAGTTTTCGATCTAAATATGAGAAAAAGCGTTTCAATATACAAACCATAGATGGGATAAGCAATCCGAAAACGCAAACTATCCGTCAGAGGGCACCGATCTAACGCTTTTTCTCATATTTAGATCGAAAACTCAACCGTAGATAGCTGAAAACGGATTGAGATTGCATATTGGGAACCGCCGTTAGATAATTCAAAAACGATCTTCTCTCTTGATCGTAACTGTAAAAAAATAAACCGTCATAAGAAAATGTAAAAGGATTTAATAAAACGAAAACGGTCGTTTTTAAGGTGTGGTTTCATAGCTTTGGATGTTATTGAAATTTAAAAGGAAGCAACCTGAAAGACTATGAATATTCTATTTCCATAGTACGTCATATTATTTGCTTAATGTAATGGTAGGCAGCAGCCGCAACATCGCCCGCATACATGCGGACTTTTCTCTGAACTACCAGATTAGAATTGGTATCCTCCTTTTATATGTAATGGTGACTTTTATACATTCAGGAGGCGTGACATAAGCTATTAACTAGTCATAAGACTTTAAAGGCGAGTTTAGTTCGTACTTAGTACTTACCACTGAGAATAGAAGCTAATTTATGGTAACATTTAAGTGATGCGTATAGCAGGTTTACCGTCCTCGTTCTGCCGCCTGTTGGCGCCCACGATGTTCCGTAGACGGTGGGCGGCTATCATTACATTCCCAGCTCGCTAAAACAATGGAGATAACCTTTATATTAACCGACTCCAAAAGGAAGAGGTTTCTTTCAGGCAAACGAGCAGGCGAGCTACCTGATGGAAAGTGGTCATCGCCGCCCATGAACACTCGCAGAGCTTGACAGCTCTGGAGCGGGTTGTCGACCTTTTAAAAAGACGTACGCTATCAATGTAGTGCGGATTGTGTTGCAGCCTGTGACGTGCAGTGCGGTGGTGGAATTCAGCAGCGGGTAAAATTCCGAAAAGGTTCTCAGAGCATCCCCCATAGTAAATGCGGTAGAAGACGCAGAGAGAAACTATGTCTCTTCGCAAGGCTAGAAGGTATCAAGCCGATCGGTAAGAGCTGTATCGTCAACCAGTCGAGTTGCTGGATACGGTCAAGTGGAAGAAGTTGGTACTGATGTGTTTTTTCTTGTACAAAGTTTGCGCGTAACTTTATTAAAGTAAGTGTATGGACATAGAATTGATAGTAGGACTGTTATAGCGTCTTCTAAGTATTAAATAAAAATACGACTTACTTTGAAGTCGGTTTATTTTTGTTAAAAATTATTATCTTATATACTAATATTCCTCAAAGAATCTGTGTGTAATACGTGTGATAAGAGTGTATACTCCATACACTCTTCACAAAATTAGGTTAAGTGACGTCTAAAATGATTAAGACGTCACTTATATTATATATTATTATATTTTACTCTATATACAGATACGAACTTTACATAGTAAAATTTTATCTACTATGATTATTGTCAGTTCTATTTATAGTGTTTAGAGTAACAATTCTCATGCGTTTGTTCTAATTCTGCGCGTGACCGGTAAACAGACGTGTCATTAGGCTTACCTTACGTATCATTAGGAAGTATCAAATGTCGGTTACGTAAATAAGAAACAAACCTGCCATCTCTCCCTATAGTTAGCGAGGTAGCACCTCAGATTCTCCCTAGTGCGTCGCATGGGACTGCTACAGGCGCCCCTGGGAGGACCCTCCCTCAACCACTGATGCTGCAGCGCCTGTGTAGCCGTCAACCTCTTCGCAGGGTTCAACACAATCAGATGGTTTATAAAATCTTTCGCCAAGTCCGATATGTCTCTGAACGCTGGGTCGTTGAAGTTAAAATTAGCCTTGTTTATATGCGCGGTAAAGTCCAACCAGTTCTTCCCAACGAATGGCATCACCCCGGACAGCCTGAAAATGCTTTCAAAATTATAATTTTTGGTTAAATATACCGTTCACCTTCTACTTACATTAATGGTGCATCAGTGCAACAGTGTAAGTTCTTATCCAAACGTAATGAACAAAGCGTGTCATGCAGAAGATTAGTGCTGGTTTAATAAATGGTCTTCAAGCCCTGCTTTGTAAGTTGAATAATTGGTTAGAATACTATATAAGTATTTAGAAGTCTTGATACTCACAACAGGTAGGTGATAACACCAAAGCTCCACATGTCACAGGCGAGACTTAACGGCTCGTAATTCAATATTTCCGGAGCCACATAATCTTTAGTACCATAGATGGCTCTAATAACGTGGTTTTCGTGAATCACTCGGGCTAGGCCGAAATCGGCGATCTTTATCTGGCGAGAGTTGGGGCTGTGACAGATAATATTTTCCGGTTTCATGTCCAAATGGGCTATTTGGTTTTTATGGATGTACTGCAATCCTTCGCATATTTGCCGTACGTAAATGATTACGTCGATTTCGACAATATTCTCTTCTTCAACCAATCGGTCGAAAAGCTCTCCTCCCCAGAGACTACAAATAAATAAATAAATTATAAGATATATTTTACAATTTGCGTTCATTTGAATTATATAATCGTAATTAAAATTAACACTGACTTAGTCTAAAGTATAATGTTTGCTTCATAAATTAGTTATTACGCAAATTGACTCACTAGTCCATGATGAGTATAAAGTGATCCTTTGCAGAGAAAGCCGTGTGTAGGCTCACAAGTTTGGGATGCTCTAACTGTTTGAGCAATTCGAATTCCCTTCTAGCTGAATCGCGTCGTTTTTGCAATATGGTCCTTATGTTCTTAGCGGCAAAGAAATGACCGAATTCGTCCTGAACGAGTACCACTTGGCCGAAAGCTCCACGACCGATGGGCTCGCCTGTTTCTCGGTACTGATTGCTGTATTCTTCCATCTTTTGTATTCTTATATGCCGAGAATATTTCCGATCGTCTTTCTCGGATGGTACTGTAAAAAACATAAAGGATAAAAAAATACTATTAAGATGAGGCCATGTTAAAAACCACTTTTACGTGCTTTAAGCGCTAAACCTATATAAATTGAAATTTGTCAGGTAATAATGAAATATAGTAGATAAAAAAATAACATAGTTATTTATCAATTTTTTGTCAATACAACGATGGTGCCGCTTTTAGTTTTGCACAAAATTAAATATTATACTTGTACGCCATCTAGGTGCTATGGAGTGAATTGCAAATACAAAGTTCAAGTTGTTATTTAACCCATCTGTTTTGATGGTTATAAACTAGAGGTCTGTATACACTACCTTCACATGGGTATAATTACCGTCCAAAATAGTTCTAGAAAGTTATTATTTTTTTATGAGACGAAATTTTACTGTCCCTATGACAAAAACAATAAAGGTATAGTACATAATTGAAAAAAAGTTATCCCAACGTAGGAATTTAAGTTTAATTAATTTCATTTCATTTTAATTATTAAATAAATTAATAACTTTTGGCTTCACTTGTCATCCTCCATTTCGACCTCCTCTTATTATTAAAACGAGATGAGAATTGCCTTCTCAAGGTCTAGAATATTACTGTAGTTTGTTTATTGCTGCAAGTAATGGCATCTTTTTAGAGATTTTCATGCGTTTTATTCGTGAGGGAGGTTGGTCCATGCCTCCCCTTCCAAACTTCATTATACTTTTATTTATTTCCGTTTATCTTAATATATTTTTTCCTTTCTAATGTGACGCACTTTACTTTCTGACAGTTCCAGCCCATGAACTGAAGATTTCACTCAAGCGGATCTCCTGCTCGTTGCCTACTTATAATATTAGCAGGAATCTTACCAATAACGACGGAGAGTTCCTCGCAACCCTCGACGGGTTGGGTCGCTCTGACGCGAATCTTCAAAATCTTTTCTAAAGGAGGATTCTTGACTTTAAAAGATGGGGAGCTAGTGATACCAGCTGTCATATATTCTTCATTTGTCTGCTCCATTTCAATCGTAAACCATTCGTTCCCAACGCGAGACCTGTAATATACAGTATATGATATACAGTATGATCAATCAAATAATTCCAAGGATTTAATTTAAGACAAAAATTCATCAAAAAAATAATTCAATCTTATATCAATTACTTTTACTTAAATTTTCATAAAAAATACACATTTTATTATTTTATTACAATTAATCGAAGTAACGTCAAGCATTAGAATAGTATGAAAATTGTCTCTTATACGGCGTAAAAAACGGTATCAAGGAGATAAATCTAGGCTGTCCTCATACT
>JADANM010005835.1:1256897-1272434 GCA_026213755.1 Eurema hecabe
AAATAATGCTTGGAATGAAATAATTTCTCAGAAAAATCCATTTGGTGGACATCTTTTCGGTGGAATTTGTATGGTAAAGGGGTCCCTGATGGTATAGGATGTTGCCTCAAACGAACGCTGATAAGTATGTGGCAAAAGGCATGGGAACTGTAAAGGAATTGCTGTAATCAAGATCGACGATACTATTAAAAATACATTGAAATTAAAATTCAAAACTGCGATGCGACTGAACCCTTTTCGTAGTACTATGCAGGTGCATCTATTTACTAGGGACAAATGCGAACCAAGAACCCTGCACTTCCAATGACTAAGCTACTATCTATGACATACAACCTAATTGTATAAGTCTCGACTTACAACTACACAATTTGCACGTTAAAATACCTGCTCCCACTTCAGTTGAGTGTTCTATTCCCAGCCCATTACCAAGCTTACCCAGCCCTAATGATATAATGAATAATGAGTCCTAACTGGACTCCAATAGTCAAACAGTTGCTCAAGTCGATAGCCAGGAAAAAGTTGAGCCCAACTAAGACTCGAAGCAATGATTTTGTAAAACCAACCTGCTACGAGATTCTGCATGGCCTTAAAAGTCGAAAACGCCTTAAGTTTGCTGATGTTTACTCCGACAGTTCATGTTCACCACATACTTCAAGACCCGAAACTCCGATAGAAGTACACCAGACACATTATCAACATTTTTGGTAGTCATCCGAGTATGTCCACCAAAAAGACATAGTATTTTTGGTGGACAAAGGGATTTATTTTATTTTAATTTACTTTTTAATGATAATGCGTTGGTTTTTTTTACCACGCTTTATATTAGCTTGGGTTGTATCTATGTAATGGAATCTTTGAGCATAAATTTGACCGATTTCCAGAAGTTCGATTAATTTGAAACTTTGCACACGTATTAAGGGCCGATGACAATGCAATAATTTAATAACAGTTTCCCAATATCAAATTTTCTACTTTTTAGTTCGATTAGCTATAAAAGCGTGGTTTTTTAGTTTTTTTAAACTATAATTTATTTATTGTTTCTTCTGAGAAAATTGGATTAATATTATAGAAAAAAGATTCTATTATTATGTTAAGATTGTTGCTAAATTACACCTTTAGTATATTCGGTGGACATCTGTGTCTTTTCGGTGGACCTATAAAAACGTTTTTTTAAAATAACTTTTTATTTTGTTAAGTTTGATCTCAGACTATAATTTATTATTGTTGCAATTGATCTCTTTTATTAAATAAAGGACGAATTCTTTAAAAATAATTGACTTTGTTTTATTTTTTTACCTGAACCCTGTTTTGACAATGACCCATATAACACTAATTAATAATTATCTGTTCCGTAGATTCAGAGAGTATCCCCAACAACCCACAACCTCTTAAACTTTATCTTTTAATAATATTTTTAATAAAGGACAAATACTTTTCAATTATTTTTAAATGTAAAAAAGACATTCATTGTTTTGCGTAAGTCCAAACATCGTTTAGCTGAACAGCATTGCAACAAAGCGTTTAAATACATAACAAAGTGATGTATCTAAGTTCCAAAAAGCATTGCGACCAGTTTGTCGGTGTAATTGCTATGAGTCACGACGCAATGAGGTCTCTCAAGGTGACGTGCAAGACCAAAACACGCGTAGCGACCTCCAGACCCCGTCTTGTTAAGTGTTTGTTATCTAGATAAATACTGGAATGTTTTCGAAAACTCAATACATTGACCATCAGGCTATGATAGAGCGGTTAATACTTATATTATGATTTGTATACGAATAACAACTGGATTAAAAAATACGTACCTATTTTATATTGTGTTGTTTTGTGTAGTTCGCTATCTGAGCTTAAAGCGAAGGGCAATAAGAATTGTATGATTTAGTTTGAAATTAAATTTAAGCTTTAAGTTATTATGTTTTGTACTATTAATAACTATTGCAGATCAATTAAGATAAAAGTCGTACCTAATTTAAATTGTCATCATAATCAATAGGCTACAAAGTTAAAACAAAAAAGGTCTTTTAGTACTAGTTTGGCCCGCTGTAAACCGCTTTTGAGCATTTTATGTCAAAATATAGAATACAACACTCTTAAATAATGTATAATTCTGGCTATATTTAATATAGTAATAGTTAAAAGCTACATTAATGATAGGTATATGTAAAAATTTAGTATTTTCAAATTCATAAGTAGTCGCTTTTGATGAATATCAGTCGCTGTATCACACAAATCCCATTTATAGACAGACAGACATTGACATTACATGTAGGGCACAGCTTAGCATATACATACATACTATTAACTATGTATGTATGCAACACAATTTTTATTTACTTTGCTCCTAACTTGGAATGGAATAAAACACGTAAATGTCTTAGTTAGTCTTTGATACGCTAATCAACTTAAATAAGTTTAAGAGTTCGCAAAAGAAGACTTAAGACTGAAATATCATTCCTAATCCTTAAAGTTGTATACACAATTAAGAGCAGCACATGTTAATATAAGTAGTTTAATGTAATTTTACCTGTATATTTCTATTGTGTAAGCCTCTCAGTGTATCTAAAATAAATAAATAAATAATCGAATACGATTTGAGTGGTTCCTAAATTTGAATTGAATTTTATTATTAAGCTGTAAGTCATCTAGTTTGGAGGACTCACGCTGGACCGCGATGTCAGCTAAGTTCCAACTGTTCCTCAAAGATGTCGTTGTGATTCGTTTATTGAAATGGTATATTATATGCAAGATAAGACGCGTATTTTTTGGTATTTACTTTTTTACTTCTCAAGCCAGAAAAGAACCAAAAAAAAATATTATACCTACATACAGACGAATTGAGAACCTCCTCCTTTTTTGAAGTCGGTTAATAAAATAGCCACTAAGGTAGTTGTAATCTAGGTACATAAAGGTCAATAATCTAGGTTTTTATTTAAGTATATGTAATACAATCAGCTATATTATGTTTTAATTAAAATACTACCCAGGTATAATCTAAAGAATGCAATACGGTCTCTTTTAAGATGTTCGCTGTTTCATTATTCACAAGTCAAACGAGACACGCATTAAAATCAGCGAATCATTTGTAAAGAATTTACGGTTTCTTTGAGCATAAAGATCGTTATTCTACGCTTGACATTAATTAGACTAGCTGTTGACTGCGATTCCGTCCGCGTGGATTTTCTATTAACTCACTCCTCAGTCCTCAAACAACCCTTTTTCCATTGAAAATGTCCTGTCTCAGGCTTCAAAGTATCTGTACCAAATTTCATTACAATCGGTTTAGTCGTTTTGGAGATAGAAGAGAAACTTTTGTATTTGTAATATTAAGGTGCATTGTAAGACCTTGAAATAGTTAAAGAACTATAACTGAACTACGAAATGTGAACATTGTGAAAAGGATTAACAGAGAGAGAAAGCACGAACTTATTAACTATCTCGCTCTGTCTCACCTCACTTTAAATTAAGTCAAAAAGGTTCTTTGAAATAATACAATCTTCAACTGAATTCTGTAGTCTCTCAGCCGAGCTTTATTAGGTACTTTATTACGAAAGGCCGGCAACACACTCGTTACACTTTTTGGTGCTTAAGGGCTTATTATTACTATAAGCACCCCTCTTTCCTGTTTTTTCGCTAAATGCAAAAAAGAGTCAGTAGTTTATATCCTTTGAGCGAACTTAGAAACATACGTACGCAGACGCTTAGAACAGTTCCGATCTCACCATTACAAATTTATTATATTGTTATGAGTTTTTTCGTCTACAACTATATCTTTCGTCATTCATATATCGAGAACTCTCAAAAGTACTAGGAAGTGCTTTCGCTGTATGAGTGTAATTAATTACATCTGCAGTGCCAGTAAATTAACAAGTATTTTTCTTTAACTAGACATTGATGGAAAAGTCGTACTATGCTCTGTTTTTGAAAAACTAGGCAAAAACTTATAAGACGAAACAATAGTTATTAAACAATATTTATTATTGTTTTAAAAATGTCACTTCACTCGAATCAGATAAATTTCACAATAAAAATTAATTTAAAAGGAGAGTGTTCTATTCTCATCTCGAACGGTCCATTAAATAATGCAAGGGGCTTAACGATTTCGCAGGAAATTATCCCACTTGTTTTAATTACCGGGGCACTGTTAAGGACTTGCTGGAATCACACTGTAATGTCACGGACAAAGCAGAGTTGTAAAACTAGCGCGTGTCCGTGACTTTGACCGCTTTCATTGTTGTATAAATTCCCGTCAACAGTTCGGAGGCGAGATTTCTTGAGTGTCTGCATGTGCACAAAACAGTTAAACACTGGCGCGTTATTGATTAAGCTTTATCAGTAATATAGCCCATATATTATAGAAAAGCAAATGGGCTCTGTTTTCAAACATAACTTTGTCGTGACAAACAAAAAAGGTTTACTTAAATGAATGAAGACCGTGCGTGTAAGAAGAACTAAAACTCATTAAAATAGACACAGTTTTTTTGTTTTCAAGTTACACGTGGCCTTATTTCGACTTTATATATTTAAATAATGAACATTTGTACATCAATACAAAAAACTTGTATACAATAAGGTCTTATATAAATAATAAGAGGAGGCAAAACGTACTTCGCAGATACCATGAAATGTACAAAAAGATATATCAGTTCGATCGGCGTTAAACGAAGTTCAACATAATTTTATCAGTAGTTAGTCGAGTGCCTAATGGTTGCACGTATATGGAAGCTTGTTCCAACGAGTACCAACGAATGACAGTACCCCACATCGCGCTCTATTCACTATTTATAAAGCCATTTGACAGATTGCTAGATTAAAATCCAACTAATATTATAAACGCGAAATTTTATCCGAAGTTATGGAAACTTGTTGCTCTTATACGCAATAACTACTAAATGGATTTTTCAAAATTTTGGCAAGCAGATTTAACCTAGAATAATCAAGATAGTGAAAACTATTGCAATATTAGTTAGTCGAACCACCTTGGTTTATTACAATGTTTAAATTTAAACTGAAAAAAAATTGTGTGGCATTTCTCAGTTGCTATAAAAAACGTCAGCATTGTGATAAATCAGATATTGGATAGTTATTAATCGAGAATATACGCCGTGAATATGTTACTCTGAAGTTTTACTTATTAAGAACCTAAGAAAGAGTCATCATGAAGCACACAATCACTACCTCGGCATCACTACAACTACTACGACGTCACTTACTGCGACATTCTATTCTATTCATAATGTGTTGGTGTTTCCACAGATATAGAAACTACGCGTATATAAAGTAAACACTAAATATAAACACATCCTTAGTTGAACAAACGCCAAAACTGTTTAGTATTATACGAATATACTTTACGGTGTTAATAAAAAACTAATTTTGTCTGAATGTAAATTATTATAACAACATTACTATTCTTAATTATGTAACGAATTAACGGCGACATGATAACTAATAAACAAAAGACTTTAAAACAAACGTCAAATAAAAAATCCCCAATCATCGTTTAGAGTTCTAATATCTGAACCACTTTTTAAACGGTTTTTTATGCAGGTTCAAACGTAAACGAAATATATTTACTTGGTCTTATCAAAGAATGTGGACCTTTAAAAGTTACCTAATCTCCCTCGTTAGGACAGGAATGGGTCGAGAATTTGTAAATATATGGTAATGATAGTACACATAGTTTAAGATCGATGCATGTATGCGCTAATGAGCTAGTTGGAAGATAAAACTTTTAAATTTAAGAGCGTCGTCACTTCATCGAATTGATTTTTAAGTGGGGTATATGACAAGGTATTTTCGATCCTTCGTAGAGAAAAACAGATTATAATGGACTCAAGCCTAGTACAAATACTCTTCAGTATTTTATTTGACAATACGACAGTCAAGCTAGAAGCTTGTTGAAATTATCCGAAATTCACGAAATTCACATAGAACGCCGATTATCCGAACGCCGATTAAACGAATCGCCAATTATCCGAATCGGTCCTAAAATTCAAATAAAAAATTAAAACCAAGTAGGTATGTAAATAATTTTTGTTTTGTTTTGAGTCTAGACTTATTTCTACTGTTATGGTTGAAAGCTAAAGGCTTAATTACAATAATTTAATAGATGATATAGTTTATTCGATGTGTTCGTCGTCAAAATATAAATTTCATGACGACCGTACAAATAAAGTAGCATACAATTATGTTTACGATTTTTTATCTGTAACATTACTTTACTGTTCATAATAATCAAATGTCGTAACCATGCTAATTTATTTAATACTCAACATAAATAAGCCTTTTTATATAGTATTCTTAACGACGTAATAATGAATATTTTTAAATTGTTCCCTCAAGAATTCACAATACAAAGTATAAATTATACTAATCAGAAGTCTAAAAATACACGGTATGCCTGCTTAAGTTTATTTTAAACTTTCTGTTGCCGCCTAGTTTTAACTTTTCAGAGTTTATTTATATTAAAAAAAAATATTAGTTTCTACGGATCAAAACAAGGATAGCTGAAGTCGTCAAACATTTCGAAGATAACATAAATTTTATATTTATTTTTATATAATATCGTCTATGCATGATTTACCTTGAACACATTTAATAATTAAATAATGTAATATCAAATTTTCAACGCGAATTCGTAGAACACATTCGCATCGGAACCGTCGAATATGCAATTACGGCATAGTAGAGCTATCGATAATTATTAAAACATAAATTAAATTACACAATTTTCACACGAAAGGCCAAGTTCAGATAAAAACGTGGCACTGAACAACTGTAAGGCGATGTCTAAGCATTTGACCCGTAAACTTGCTGTCAAACTGCATTTCAAACAAAACTTTATCTGTGATATCGCGATTCTCAGTACAAAAGCTAGAATAATACTAAACATCTTTTGTAAATTTTCCACGACTTCTCAGTATTGTGGTAAATTAAGTAAGTTGTCTGTGAGTACTTGTGCACGGTTAACATTTAAAGTACACGTGTATGTTTTTTCTAATTGATCAATAGTTAGCTAATTTCACTAAGACTAGGTTTCACTTTTACTTTGGTGATTATGACTAGATATACCGTTTTATCAATAAGATATGCAATAAGTGGATAAAAACTGTCATTCAAACTGTCTCATTCTGTAATCTTAACAAAACATAGTTATTTACTAGTCCAGAAATCGAATTATCGTTGAATTGTGCTGTTTATGTTTTCCTGCCATATTAAATAACGTTTTAATCTATAATATATAATATTGGTTTTTTAGAAATTAAATTTGAAATGTTTTGTAATACCATGACGATTCAAAAGTGTTAGTTGAATAAATATGTTTGACTTTTTATTTGACTTTAATTAGACTAGGACCTGATTCTGGTCTAATTGATAGGTAATGACGACGTTTTTATTTTCGGTTTAAGTTTTAGTTTCCGATATGATTTTAAGAATAAAACTGCGTTGTATGGAGTATTGAGTTTGAGAAACTAGAATTGTGAATATTGTTAATAATTGTTTTAATTGAAAATAAATAAAGTTTTATTTCAAGCATATATCGTGTATTCTCAGTAACTTTACAGGCTTACAATCCTTGACAAATATCAAGAGAGATTAGATGCTACAATGTTTTTCCGTTCATAATTGATTCTTCGTAAGGTTTGTATTATTTAAGCACAGCTTTTGCAAATACTTATTGCTTAAAAATTCTTTAGTTTAAATTAATTGCGGTTTGCAGAGGTTACAGAGTTGGTTGGTTCAATCCTCGTGCCTCATTTATATAGTCCAGTCAATGTAGACATTCTAGTGTGCATTAATTGTGCATTGTCATCTAACTACTGCAAGGCATGTAGGGTTCGCTAGGAGCTGAACGAATTTCGATATGAACTTTCATAAAGCTTCATAAGTGGTCATCGTCTTCCATAAACATTTGCGGAGCTTGACAGCTCTGGAGTTGTTAGTTGCCTTTTCAAAATAGTAATTTGAATATTCCTTGCTGAACGTCGATTGCTTTAAAGTGAAAAAAGGACAGATGTACGGTATACCGTTTAGAAAGTCCCGTCAGATTAGTTTGGTCTGCGTGTATGGTAGAATCGACTACAATGGTCAAAGAAGTTATCCGAATGAGTACATTAAGTAGACTCTCAAATAGATTGGTTTAACCTTTTTAAAAGTATTTCAATATACTGAAAAAAGCTTAGTATACCCCTAGGCCTAAGAGAAAGAGCCATGGGGTATGTCAGACTGCCTATAACCCCACATAATAATCAGTATGTTACTAAAAATATAGAGCGAGCTAAATTTTATTTAACTACAAAATAGTTGCCTTTTTTATATCGAGAACAATTCTTAACCTAATCTGGTATTATCATCTTTAGACTGTCCGAAAGCTTAAAGAATTCAACGCGTTTCAATGTACGCCAAATCTAATCCCTAAACTATTATAAGACATCGTATTGTTTCTAAATGGGAGACGAATATACCTCTAAATATAACATACCTAATCAAACATATCAAAACATACAGCATCAGCCATAAAGGCAGTACTATTTTTATATAAAGTATAATGCAATAAATGAAAGCGAGTTCCGAGAAGACTTAATTGATAGCAAATGTTTCATTATAAGATCTAAGTAGATCTAATATTGAACAAATAGTATTTGCCATAACTGCGAAAAATAATGCATATTGTAATAGATTAATCTAATTGTGTTCCTTAAGTAGAATTTTTTAAATCAAACATTTAAAAAATTGTTTGGAACCCTTGATTACATTATAAACCTACTTATATTTTTAGCTTTTATCTTTAACATTATACTTATTTTTTTTTTACTTGCGTAAAGACGCTTGTGCTCGCCCCCTTGCCCCGCTTATTTGTAAGTGCGGAGCGTTTTTCAATATTGACATTAATGTTTATTTCTAATATAGATTACAACACAAGAAAGAAATATATTTTATAGAAACACATAATAAAGTAAACATTTTGTACCTCAGACACTTTCTAGTTTACAGATTTTTAAGCAAAGAAATTACTTACCAACACGCGCTTATTATATACATGTGATGCCCAATGAAATTCATGAGAAATTGGTATCAATAATAATAATCATTATCTAAATTAAAGTACTAAGAACATCAATATACTATTTTATCAGCATTTATTTAAAGCGTCTATTATAAGTGTGTGAGCTCACTGGCCAACATTAAAGTTCAAACAATTTGCGACGTATTTACCGGCTCGATTTCAGCTGCTGTTTACGTAAAGTAATTACATGTAGTGAATTGGGCAATGCCTTTGTTGCTACATCAGTAAGTTTTCTAGGAAATATAGCATCGATTGCTCGCTTTGACATTGACATTGTGACAACACAATTGTTAGTGGAATGGCTTCATGTGGGTGGACGAAGAATTTTATACAGGAATCCAAGCGCTACAGGAAACTGGATTTAGCGGAAACGGCTAATACCAATTAAGCCTCGAGGACTTTTCTAGTATTCCGATTGTTATCTATATGGAATAAGGTTCAGATTTGTAGAAAACTTAATTTGTTCTTCATTACAGTGAAGATTAATGGCAATATGTTATTTTCATAGAAAGGGAAGAAAACATTTCATATTAACAAAGAATATATTGCAATGAGTGCGAGACATCAGAATCCATGTCAAGGGTATTATGGGAGATGATAGAATTTAAGGCAATATTTTGAGTGACGTTATAAGAGACACATGACCGCTGTAAGTTATGTTAATGTCAACTAGTTGCTAGTTGAAGCCTATTCGATGTCTTTAGGTACATCACATTTTATTATATTATCCTTAAAAAATAAAAAATACATTTCATAATTTACATTTGCACAGCTTCCACAGAAGGTTTCCCTGTGTTGTGAAAAACTGGCTCATTATCTAACACAAGCTGTTGCTCGGAACTTCGTCCCCGTCGGATCTTTTTCTATTACCTATTATGGTATAGTGTATCAATCTTAGAAGATAGACATATACTGTCCCAGACATTAAAGAGGAATAATTCTTTCATACATTTTATTTTTGTATCTTTAACCGTTTTCGCAGCGCACGCAAAGGAAGTCCTCAAAAATGAATATTTTTTCCCGTTTTTTTCCATATTTTCCATTATATCTTCGCTCCTATTAGTCGCAGCGTGATGTTATATAGCCTAAAGCCTTCCTCGATAAATGGTCAATTCAATAAAGAATTTTTCAATTCGAACCAGTAGATCCTGAGATTAGCGCGTTCAAACAAAAAAACAAAGAAACAAACTCTTCAGCTTATATTATATATTTATCTAACACTAACATCATCTAATAATGTTTAGTTTTTATACAAACATATTATTATTGTTACTAGTTAGTATAATTACTGCATTATCCTAATTATCAGTATTTTATTTTTGAATTGAAGCATCAATAATTAATTTATTTAACATCTCTTTACAGAGAATTCGCCGGTTGACGGGCTGAATAATTTTCCGCCGAGATAATTTTCCATAGAAACATTTCGTTGCCGGCCGTGGAGTGGTTTTCGATAGTTAAATATTTAGTGTAGATATATATATACCTATTTATCTAAAACTATTATTTCTGAATCAAAAATAAGATAACGTATTATAATTTTTTTATATGAGAAAAATATTTAAAAGCAAATATAAAACACCCCTAAAAAGTTTTTATAGTTAAATTATATGAATAAACTTTTTAATGTTTTTTTACATCGTATTCGTTATCAATGTATGTCCTTTATTTAGTTACATTTCAGACAGATTATTTCGAAACGTTTAATGTTAATTCGCCATCGTTTCCAATAATCTATTTGAAGTACATATTTTCATTAACGTTTAGCGTGTAGTTCCCTTTGAGCAATTGTATTGATTAATTTTATCCCGACGACTGTATTTCCACATCGATATTGACTGAACTTGAACTCGATGCTGCTAATTATTGGAATGCACTCATATTTTATAATATATATTACGATATTCGTGACATACTCCGTTCGAGGGCAATTTCGAGAATAAGCTTTGCACAATTTGCAAGACAGAAATTAACTTGTTTGATTCCAATTTAAAAGCCAAGAATTAACCGGAACGTGTAGCATTTATGTACTGCACTTTCGTTCAAGTAACTGGCTGTTTTTATATCGTTATTTGATGTAAATCTGCGTACCCAGATAAGCATAATGTAGCTTTTCTTTTTCTGCTTTTGTCCTTTCTGTTTTCAGTTATTGCCTATAACATTTTTAAAGGTCGACGAAGCATACTTTCTCAAAGTTTTCAATGTAAATATTGATACGCAGTATGCTTAAGACTAACATAATTTCTCATAATAAAAACAAATCATCTTCAAAAAATCTTGCACACGTTGATTTGGAAATGCGAATAAGATATATTTATCTCCATGGAGATACAGACTAAAGTTTCAAACAACGTCTTAACACGTGGGAAACGTTAAAAACTTGAACTTTTCTCTAACAACGGTCTATCAATTGTCGAGTTAGCTGGAAATTTAACGAGCTAGTACTATACTGAGTCGGGAAGCTCTTAATATTTATCCCGCGGTTTCAATCAAATTAGGTTCACATAACTCGTTTATTATATGACATTTGAAAAAAGGTAAGAATAGAAGTTTTTTTTTTCTTTTTTTTTATAATATGAAGAGGGGAGACGAGCTGGACGCACTCCTGATGGTAAGAGTAACGCCAGCCCATAGCCAATGCAGTGCTACCCGGCAATGACCTATTAGGAAATCGTCAATTTTAGTATTCGATTCCCTTGGTGGTGTCAAAATATGAGTCATTGTTGAATTAAATGCCGTATTTATTTACGTAAAATTTAGTGATATAAAATTATTCAAAGTCAAAATTAAATAACGAAACACATTAACATGTAAACTGGACGCGGTGTTTTCTGTGGTATAATATATTAATTAATTATTTAAAAATATTATTACATGTAGCTGTAAAGGTTTAAACATCTTGGTGCGAGCGTGCGCAAGGGCCATGGAAGGACTTTTTTTAATATCTTAAGATACATAGACATGCAACCTTATTATAATAATATAATAAATATATATATAGAAAGTATGATCATATAACACATGTACATATTTTGAAACAAAAGTATCTTAATGCATCTGTCCTTATAACTTACGGTTATATCTTTAAAACTACGTAACAGATTTTCATGCGGTTTTCTTCTGCAGACAGAATGAACTAAGAGAATAGTTTATGTGTATAATAAATGTAGTTAACAATAATTAATTATTAATGACTAGCTGTTGCCCGCGACTCCGTACGCGTGGACTTTCATATAAACTTTTCCCGTTTAAAAGTAGCCCATATTTTCTCTCAGGCTCTAAACCATCTGTGTACGAAATTTTACTACAATCTGTTCAGCAGTTTTGGTGTGAAAGAGTAACAGACACCCAGATAGACAGAGTTACTTTCGCATTTATAATATAGTCAACTATTAAACTTGGGTATATGCTTGCTTTCTAGTAACGTGAATTAGCACGGAGCAGATTTAAAATATTTAGTTTTAAGAGGTTTTTGAGCGTCAACTTTCGCTCCATTCTATATGAAACCACGTGAAAACTTTTGCAAAGGGCCAATATCGTACTATTATATCCTGTTACAATTGAAATAGTTTACAAAAGGTCATATATTAGTTAATGTACGTACCTATATATAATAATAATAATTGCTTTCATTAAATTAATTTGCTTGTTGTTTATTGGTACTGCTCGTTTAAATGCGTCTATACGTTTTTTTTACTTTTTTTTTGAGACCTGGTAACCTTATAATACAGAGCAAAAGGACTAGCTAAAGCACCAGTATCCCACAGACAAAACAGAGACGTTCATTTCGACATATGTATAGGTACATTAAAAAAAAAACGAGTTTGTTACAACACTTATAACTCGAGATCGGCTAGACCAACTTTCATGGTATTTGGTTCGTTGGATTTATCCCCGCCCTGAATAGCAGAATACATCTTAAAAATAATTTTAAAAATAATGAAAAGTTTATAATGATATATGAAGGGTCAAAGTTTATGTATAAAAATCCTCGCGGACGTAGTCGCGGGCGTCAGCTAATTATATATAGTTCCAAGTACGTTTAGCTCCAAACTTAGAATATTCCAAAAAAACATCGATATCAGTCGTTTACGAGAAAAAAGTCCTAGCACAAATTTGACTTTTAGATATACAAATAGAACTCTTATTAAAAAGTTAATTAAACGTTTTTAAAGTTTATTTTGTATCAAGTGTACGTAATAAAAGAGCTTAAAATAATTTTATTAAATCGTGAATGTTTTACAATTATAGGTACTGTAATTTAATTTATTAACATTTTAGTTATTTTAACGTTAACAAAATAACACTATATTAATTATGTAAAACTAACTATGTATTATACACGTAAGCCTTCCTCTAGAATCACTTTATCTGATAAAAAAGCCACATGAAAATCGGTTGAGTAGTTTTAAAGATATACATAGATAGAAACACATTTAGGATGATATAAAATGCTTCAAATGGAAAAATAAAAAAAAAGAATAATTTTCAATCGAATTTGAGGTTATAATAATCAGTTAATCATCTTTTATATAGGTAGATATCTTCTAATATCAAATGTTTAATTAGACCTATATTTATATCACCAACGTTCATACAGACAAATCTTTCGCGTAAAAAATACTGAGCTGATTTGAGTGATATTTGTCAAACAGGTAGACTAAAGCTTCGATTAACACAAACAATTAAGCGTATTATTATTATTACGTGCTGTTAATTACGCATTAATTAACAATTTTCATAACATTTTCATTTTTAATTTATTACTATAAAAACAATCCTAATAATAAATAGTATTAAGTTAAATATATACAAGTCTAACTTCAAATTCACATGCAGTGAAAACGAAAGTGTACCTGTTGCACCACTTGTTATTTATAGAGAACACCGCTTAAGTAAAATTTATTAGAAAACACGGAATGAAGTGGGTTTCTTACCGTAGTTTTTTTATTTGAACACTAACTTTCAAAAATTCAATTATTATTAATAAGTTAATAGAATATTAAAAGTTTTATTCACCAGTAAAACACTTAGCAAGTCGATTTTCGATTGTCACAACACCTTCAAAGTCGTACGAAGTGTGTCAACTATCGCAAAACTATCAAAGCCGGAATTCGTTAAATTTAAAAAAAGGTTTAACCACAGAGTTTTTATTCGACCAACTTTTTTTTGTCCCAAATTTAAAATTGAAAATATTTAAAGACTTACGGTGCGCGATAGGTTTGCTATGTGCAGTCCGCGCGGTCGTCCTAGCGCAAATGTGAAATCATAGACCAGTACACCACGCTCACATTGCAACAGCTTTTGCACCTGAACGCTCACTGTGAGGTGCCGTCCGATGACGCCTCTTATATACGGGGGAAATGGGAAAATTCGTGTGAACTTACAGGCTCACAAGACAGTACAATTAGCTGTGAAATTGAAATTGTGGAATTGAAATTTTGTATATCGATTTAAAATTTTAATTTTAAAATCCAACTCGAAAATTGATCTCTTATAAGAAGGTTAATAGCGCACTCTTTTAAAAGGAAGATGTTGAAAAACATTTTTCTATTTAGGTTTTTCTATAGAAAATAAATAAAATATTGACCGATATCAGTTAAGCTATTAGTTCGAGCGGCAATTAAGTTTTAAGCCGGAATCATCCCTTTTGAAATGTTAATACTAGAGCATTACATAGGTTGCGCTTTAATGAACAATAATATTCAATCGAGATTCGTTTGTAGGATTGTATTACCTGTTGAAAATGTTAATAAACAAATGTCCTACTTTGATATCTATTAATTACCATTAATCTAGCTATTGATTTATTTAAAATGGAATACATAAAATCATAAAAAAAACCGTACCTATTGTTAGGGATTAACATGTCTTTTCTGTTTCATGTCATGTTCTTTCTGTTTGGTCGGGAAAGATACAGATGGATTCCCGGCGCAGAGAGTCGTGGATTCGATACCTCCTCTAAAAATCAGTTTGTTATTTACATTTTTTTTATAGAAAGGGCACAGCAGCAGGTAGAAAATGGCTATTAAACCACTTGTGAAGCTTAAGAGCGCTTTGCTGAACTTTTAAGATAACCTTTATGCTCTCTTCTTGAAACAATTTAATCTAAACATAGGTACCTTAGTACACATAAGTACTACGGTACGCTCTGGTTTTTCACGAAATATTGTAATAAATTTAAAGTGAATATTTATAAGAGGAAAGTATTTATAAAGAGTTCTGCACAACTCTGGACTAGATGGCGCTTTTCTTAACAGATTTGTAAAATATTAAACTTAATTGCACTTTAGTATTTAAGATTTTGTAATGTATTTATTATTGTTTAAAGTTGCACTACGCCACCTAATAATCTTTTATAATATATAATCTATACTTACTAATATATAAAGCTGAAGAGTTTGTTTGTTTGTTTGTTTGAACGCGCTAATCTCAGGATCTACTGGTTCGAATTGAAAAATTCTTTTTTT